>JAAXYW010000891.1:0-27925 GCA_036851895.1 Orthonychiurus folsomi | reverse complement strand
ATTGGGTTACCGCCAGCCAACCCTTTCCTTCCTCTCGTTTAGCACAGAATAACACTTCCATGTCCCAGAATAATAATTAAACATCCCCATATTTTATTTTTCTGTCTCATCCTCTTCCCCACTTCCCATGGCTGGAGGAGATGGGGCTTTGGTGATAACTTTCCTGCATCTTTATTCCCGTCCCTGATACTTTTTTCAGATAACACTTTTTTGAGAGGAATAGCGGCCGAGACTGGAGTTTTGAAGAAAAAAAAATCTGATTGGAGAAGAAAGTTCCGGACGCTGTGTAATTTAGGATAGGGGGAAAATGGAATGGATGAGATATGCGGCTTTGCCTTGTTTCATTCATTTGCAATGTACAGGGATGATGTCACAAATCCCAATAATTAAAATATGCGTAATATCTTCTTGTGAAATGATTCAGAATAGTGGACTCAAGTGGATCAGTCAGAATTCTTTTAATCCATATTAAACAATTTCCAATTAGAATTATTGCATGGCATATATAACTTGCTTTTGGATTAGTTTTAATTATTTAATGTATGGCGTATGACTTTTATTACCGAATTGTCCGGTGTGCTTGTGCTTGGAACGAGGAAGTTGAGGGTGACAACCTTCAGTTAATCGGAACGCCGCGCCGCCGCCGCCGTGAAGTAGGGTTGTAGAGCATTTCCTTAAAGACTTCATAAGAAACCGACATCTGAATTTTTATTATTGTTTAGTCTGAAAGCAAGGGTTCATCGAACTGAACTCATTTTGCTAAAATTTGATATGCAATTTGTCATGGCACATGACACGTTAAAATATTTTTAGCTTTGAAATAAAACCATTTGCTGAAAAGCTTCATCCGACGCACCCACAATCCGGTTAGAATGCGTTGACATCTAGTTTAAAGCACGCGGGTCCTGATCTTATAAAATTTAAGTCCAAAAACTGATAAAATCACATAGTAATGTGAATTAATCGTCTACAAATGTAAAGAGAAGTACAATGTTTAATAGGTAAATGCAGTAAAATCTGCGTTAGATCTTAATTAAAGAGTGTCACCGCCCAAATTAGTGCAACCTAGTAAATTTCCGGTCTAGTTTCCTCAAACAAACCCCTTTGCCGCCACAGCACCGTCTCGTCCAGCTTTTAATTGTATTGCGTGTCAAGCAGCTCCCAGCGCGATGTGCCTTACGCAATAATTTACACAAAAAGCGAGAATGAATTCCCATTTTATTTTCCACTCTTATTCACCACAATATTTCCCCAACTATTGCCTTTGTTTATAAATAAAAACGCCTGCGGACTCTCATCCGTGTCCACGGACTGATTATCATATTGCAAATTAAGGGATTTGGAGCAGTGACAAAATTATGTGAATGTATTAAGTAATTCCCTCTTTATGCTCTAGTCCAGTGCGAATACAGCGCAAGTAAACTCAATTAACGTGACCTTTTTGCATAAAAATTCCGCGATTAATATTTGGGTCAGCTTGAAATAATAACAATTGAGCAATTTCCTAATCCCGAGTGTCAGCAGGATTAATCAGTACGTAGTTTATGGGTTTTGTTTTGGCACATGCAATTGCAAAATATTTTATTTTATTGTTCCATTGCAAAATTGAATAGGTATTTACTATTTTGTAGAATTTCATACAGTAAGCCTTTTGTGAGTCATATCTATCTTTATTTCCATTTCTTTGCGATTAAAAGTTGACTTCCCAGAAAAACTTACATGTGTACTAATTTTTAAAAAATGCAAAAATCGGACGCCCTCTAAAAATGAAGGTGCAAATTAAGTTGAAAATGTATTTTCAATTTGAAGTATTTAAATAGTTGAATTCCTTCCTTCCTAAGACAATCATAAACATCCATTAATATGTTGCAACTTCCAATATATAGTGTTCACAAATGGCACCCTTAATCACAAAGCGATAAATTATAACATTTCGATCATGGCTCACGTTTCACGTCGTGTCGGACTTCGTGCGTGGGACTGTTGTGGTTTCCTCAAGATCAAAAAACTGATCTAGATTTCAAATTGATCGATGGGTTGACATTGCTTACATTACGTGCATGCTAGCTAATCCACAAACCCCATTTCATTTCACTTTTCCATTCAAACGCATTGCAAATTTTGCAATTGTAAATGTGTGGGTTCAATGCAAAATACATAAAAATTCACAGGCCTAGACAGTTCTCAAGTGCAATATGCAATGCAAACCACAACCACATGTAAGGATGCACTTTACATGCGATTCTGGCGAAAACTAGTTTTTTCTTTTTGTTTTTTGATGGCGTGGACCGACTCAAGCGAACAACCAACCCTCACGCCTATTCAATCCAATTGTGTCAATTCCATTTCCTAGATTAGCCTTAATCATTTGTAATCTATATAATCTGATTGCAAGTTTTGACATATGTAGTAATTTGAGCATTTAGTGTACAATACAGTAGCAAGTACTTGTCTTGCATGTAAAAATTTTGCATTTACTCGCAGGCGTACGCACGCATGTGTGTCTCCACTACATTGCATTGCTAAACGCAAAATCATGAAAAAGTAAGGCCCTAGAATGCAAAACTTAACTTACAACAAACGCATAACACACATTGTTGTCGTATTATTATTTCAAAACCTGTTTAAATCAGGTTATAATCCCATTTGGGTCTCTAAATTAAAACCACTTCTTTGTCAATTTGAGTTATCAGATTTTCTTCCTGCAAGACGTTTTTTAAGGTCGTGATTGACCGTCGGCGGTTTTTTTTTAAATTTTCTAGATTACATGTTCTAAAATTAAGACCGTGATTTTAATAAAATAAGTAGTGAATCAGAGCAATTTTGCATTTACATAAGAATTAAACCTCCAAATAACCAAAATTACGGTTATCCCTTGTTTTGGATTCCAGTGCGTGCGTAGCACTTGGGATCGTGGATTCCTAAGAAAAGGGAAATTAAAGCAAAAAATCCTGAAGGGCGGACAAGTTGGTGCATTGTCGTCACGTTGTTGAGTGTTTAACATTAGCTGCATGCGTACCCATTAGAGCTTGTCACCTTAAATTCAATAGCAGCCATCTCACCCTTCACCACAATTGTATTGTTATTAACCAAATTTGGTGCGTAGAATATAACAATTAGCCTATGTTTAAATTCATGACATTATGTATCTGATTTCCACACAATCACCCGAAGCGCGGCGTAATGTAAACATAAACAGAAACCCTAACCCACCTTTGAATTGAATGTCATAAAAGTCATGAAAATAATACGTGGAACACGAAAGAAGCCACACCGTGTTGACAGGCGAGGAAAATGCCATGATATTTCACTATTCTTGGTTACACGTCTTCACGGCTAAATCCTAAATGTTATACTCCCTTCCTGGTTGGGTTAAAATTATCTTTTTAATGTCCTCTTCGTCCTTCGAATGAAGCAAACTTTTGTTGGCCCTTTGATCCGTCGGTCGACTGTTCACAAAATCATTTGTTTCCCGGCATCAGTCAAGTCATAGAGATTAGAATCGTGAAGGAAATGCTTTTTTTTGCGCCAACACAAAATGTGTTTGTTGACGAATTATTTCAATTGTTCATTTATTTATATTTGGCATTGTACATTTTTGTGCAAGGAACGGTGGGTTTTGGAACGCAATTACTGTCATTGACAATTACTTCACTGCACATGCGCTGCGGCGAGGCGCGGCGACGACGACTCCGCTTCAACTCACACATTGAAAACAGGTGTAATTGGATGTCTTGCGTAGCCCTAACCATGCTAGTATTCTTAATCTTACATCTAAACTGACATGCCACCATATCATCGTCAAAATTGTTTCGACGTGATTTGTATTGTCATTTCTAAAGGGCTACGGTCAGGGAGTTTAATTTCTTAACAAATTTCAAAAACTTCTAATCTAATACGTAATGCCCAGATTTTGCGACTTAACCTTCAAAAAATTGTGAAAATAAAGATTTGTTCATTGAAAGCGGCATTGGCCTAGGTTTTGGGTCAACGCTTTTATTAACCCATACCGTTGTATTGTATTAATTACATCATCAAATAGGTTAATTTTCAAGTAATTGAATGGGGGAAACCCCTTTGACATTCACTTGGCCATGCATGACTAATTCAATATCGTAACTTTACATACCCCATGGCCCATATAAGTAAATGGTGACCGCACCAGTTAAGTGACGTGTCTCATGATTCTTGCGTACTTGTCGTCGTCATGCATTTCTTTATTGAAAAGTCACTTAATTTTGTCACACACGATCGAAAGATCCGGGAATCGCAAGCCTTGACTTGACTTGAGTAGCCGTGACACGGACGTTGGCCATATGTACTTCCAAGTTACGAAAAAAGGACCAATTAACCTTTTACGCATTTAATGTATCCTTTTCGCCAGAATGACTTGTAATTTTTACTCCTTGCCCAGAGCAGAAGGGAAATGTCATTCAAGCATGTCAAAGACAAACAAATGCGTGTGTCATGTCATGTACTGTACATTACGTTACGTACGCGTTACGTTAACTCAACAAGCATTCAAATGGAGAGTAATTAAAATCCATGTAATTCATACGTGTCGTGCCGCCACTGCAATTCTCAAATCCTGCAATTAGCAAGTCCCTTGAATCCATTTCGTGTGTTTAAAAAATTATTGATATCCTTAAAATCCCCGAAGTGTGAGCACGTGAGAGGAAGCAAAAACAACTCAATCTCACTTTTGAAATTGCACAATTTTTGCAGTAATACAATATTTCGTAGAGTGTAGCCTTAAATCAGCCAACTCATTTTCACCTTGTGTCAAGATTGCTTAATCATGCACGGCGACGGCCGGCGGTTCGGTGGCCCGTCCACAAAACAGAATCTCATTCCGTATGCAAAGCACAAGGTCTAGCCGCTCTTTTGTTTTTCTCACCTCCTTTGAGCACATTAATGTCATATTTTTCTCAAATTTCACAGAAGATTGTAATAAAAATCCCCTTACTCATTAACGCGCCAGTGCTTACCATTTATTTACATGCAAACAATTTACAGGATTGGAATTCCCAATTGCCCGTATCCAAATTTCACACAATCAAATAGCATAAGCATATACAACTTTTCTTTCACACCCACCCTTCACCATGCATGCGGCATGCATGCATGGATTAGGATTTGGATTGAACTATTTTCCGTGGCAGTCGGTTCCGTAAAGACCAAATTGACACCCAACCCCCTGACCCAACAATGAAGGAAAGGGAAAACAATGGGAGTTGGTGACTACACGGAATGTCATAATGAGTCGCCGCCTGGCACACACGCACGGCTCCGTCCGTTCCCATTCAAATTACATGGGACTGGGTAGTGTATTTTTTTTTCATTTTCATTTGCTATGGTCCCCTGCCTTACCTCCTCCGTGTGTGTGCGTAATACGTACATAGTCTGGATGGGGACTACGAGAGGGGCTACGCTCATTTAATCCGCGTATGCAATTAACAAAGGAAGGATTGCAAAGGTACGAACTTCAATGCAAAATATTTAGAATTGTGTGTGTGTCGTGTGTATTGTGTCGTTCCCGTGGCGTGGATGGGGGTGTGAGGTTAATGTGGCGGCTGGTCAGTCACTTCCCTTCAGTATATAAGGGCCAGGTCGAGGAGTTGAGGGCATCAGATCAATTCCAATCCTCTAATCCTCAACAAATCCAAAAAACCAAATTTCAATCTTCGAAATGGCTAAGTATACCTTTGCACTTTTGGCAGTTTTTGCCGTTCTTGCCGTTGCCCTCGCTGCCCCAGCAGCTGAGGAGAAGAAGGAAGAGACCAAGGATCTGGATACCGCTGCAGGTCACCTTTATGGCGGTTATGGAGGTTTGGGCTATGGTGGTTTAGGATATGGAGGTAAAATTCAAATTTTTAGTTTTAAAAAAATCTGGGAAACATTCAATTCAAGTTTTATAATATTCCGTCATTCTACTATTAGGTTATGGCGGATATGGTGGATACGGACTCGGGTACGGATATGGTGGACTCGGTGGTTATGGAGGTAAATTCAAAATTTTGCGATTAAAAGATGCTCTCGAACTGAATATTCAAATTTTCAAAGATTTTTCAGGGTACTGAAATTTTATAACATTTCACCAATTTTCTTTCAGGTTATGGTGGATACGGAGGCGGATATGGTGGTTATGGTCTTGGAGGATATGGCGGATATGGTGGTAAGTTAATTTGGAAGTATTTCTGAAAGAATTTTTAAATTTATGAACCTGAGTTTCAAATATTCCATAATTTTTTAAAGGATTCGGTGGATACGGACACGGGTTCTACGGTTAAACTGCAATTACCGTTTCAAAATGTACCAAATGTTCAGCGTCTTCATCTTTTCCATCTTCCTGATGCCTTCCCATCATCACCTCGAAACAAATTCAAAATCTCTGTGATCCCATTAGCTCAAATTGCCAAAGTTTAAGCTGTGTGATGATTAGGCCCGCTAAATTAATGTTAAAATTGTTGTCTCAGTGTGCAATGTGAAATTTTTGTACGATTTTATTATTTAATGTCAAAGTCAGTCAGTAATAAACTTTTTTATTCGGACCGAAACCATTTCGCCGTTTTCGTTTTCATCAATTTTGTCAAGAGTTTACACGCTCACAGCTCTGCAAATGCATGAGAAACACAGAAATCCCATTATATCCTTAATTAATTGATACCAACTCCTAATTACAGTCCACAAACTAAAATACAGATCAAAACTCCAACTAAAAACCGTAAAATCATAATAAGCTAATAAATAAAAGTGTACTCTCCCCTTCCCATCAACCCACAACGGACTCATGCTCATCCTATGCCAATATTTGAATGGTTTTCGAGTCGATTTATGAAAAAGATCTTCTCGTGGAATTCAAAGAACTAGCAGCTTTGTACATTAGAGTAATTAAACAGTGGAGTGACTCTTCACCCGCTTTTGCCGGGGATCCTTAGCTTTCACCTCTTCTGAATATTAGTGGTTCATTCCCGAAAAGATGACGGCTGATTGCTATTACTACGGAATGGCATGGCAGAGCCTGAGCAGTCCATTTCATCACCACACTTCATATAAAAACCCCATTTCCCTTGAAGATCTCAAGCATAGGGCAGTACGAACTTAACTTACAGCACAGCATTCCATCATCATATTTTCCTCTTCAAAGTTATTAACCTGTGCTGCTGGCCAGAGACAGGAGGAAAAGCTCTCATCATGATTAGAATTCTCAGTCATAGCCAATACAGCAAATCACTTGATCTTTAAGGCAAATAAGGGTTTTATTCCAAAGTGGCGACCATTTTCCATAGAATTTGATTAAAATGATCTAGAATCCAGCCAAGTCGTACAATTGTAAATACAGGCTTAATTTTTAATTTTGCGTTAATTGTTGAAATACAATACTTGTTAAAATAATGTAATAATTTGATTTGGTTTGATTTTGATTTATTCATTTTTGTGTTATACCACCGCGTTCAGATGCACAAGGCACAAACAGATCGACTAACAATGGCAACACGAAGAATAAATAGCATAAAAGACATAAAAACACATGCAAAAAAGTTAAATCTACTAGTAATTAAGATTTCTGCACTAAAATATTATGATACTAATTATTGCACGTAAGCAATGCTTTCACCGTGCACCATTGCACTAACAAGAAAGCGGATCCCGGAGAAAGCCACATGCCATATAAACGACATAAAAACACATGCAAAAAAGTTAAATCTACTAGTAATTAAGATTTCTGCACTAAAATATTATGATACTAATTATTGCACGTAAGCAATGCTTTCACCGTGCACCATTGCGCTACAAGAAAGCGGCTCCCGGAGAAAGCCACATGCCACAACATTGCTTGGAGTGAATTAGTTGGTTTGGAACAGCCCACGACGAGACGCAGGGATTGACTTTATCTACACAAACACCACATGGCTCATACATACTACATTCTCAACCCAGTAGGAAGGAGCATTCGGCGTAAACTCAAGTGTTTCGACTTTATTTCCAAGGGACTGACGACTCCTTTCCGCTGGAGGTAATAATTCATTATATCACGAGATTGTCTAATCCTTTATTTTCCCCAAGATTTGTTCTCCCCCACAGAATTTAGCCAGCCACTAAACACATTACACTCCGGGGCACGGACAAAAATCCAAGCTTGGAAAAAGTAGAATTTCTCCCATTGCACTTCCCTTTTGAGCCCATGAAGTAAGAAGTCAAAACGACAGAATTATGACTCGCAACTTTTTTTTTCCTCCTCCTCCTTACGGGGAGGGGAAAACGCTTTACAAAGACTTATCTGTATAAAATATGACATGCTCTTCATGAATCTTATTAAGATAGGAAAGCCCCCATCCCCACCCCTTACAAGAGGAGTTGGAGTTACCCGGTTTTTCTCGTCTCCCGAGTTTTTTTTTCCTCACCTCATCATATTCTCCCATTATTATTATATTATGGGAACGTTTACGGGAACGCACGGGGGAGAGTGCATTATACTAGATTGCATTAAGGCCTTCCGAGTTCTTAAGTACGTCCTAGCCCAGGCTAAACTAAAACTCCTCCAGTATTCCGTGAACCAGATAAAGTCAAATCGTAGCCAAAATTATTGCTTCAATGGAAATGACTCTAAAGAGAAAATCTGGAGGATGGCGTATTTTTCTCCTGGGGTATTTTTCCCACTTGACTCTTCTTAGCCAGATATATTATTATGTATAGCGGGGGGGAAGGCTAGCCCTTCTTAATGGTTTCTTAGTTGGGAATCATGCTCCGTTGCTCCTGGTGTACTTTGCTCAGCCCATCATCTCAAATGTCATTTTTCTAACGGAGTGAAATCCTAATTGAATTGCCGGCTTCGCCTTCCTCACGTACTTCCTTAGCTAGCACATACTTTTTTCTCCGCTTTTCGATTCTTCAGTAAATGCAACTGTAAATCTTCCTCATTCTATCATATTATCCGATCCTAATGTTAATGTTTGACTTGACTTACCCCATGGATGGACGACTGTATTATACCATACCTCAGAGAACTGCACTAGCAAAGGGACTTTTTATACATGGACTTGTCTGGGCAAAAGCATAACGATTCGTAAATTCTTTTTATAATCATGCAATGCATGCATGCTAATTAAATCACTAATTGTGTAGCCTAATTCCTACCATATTTCGTAATACTTTCGAATGTATATTTTTAAATTCGAGCGGATGTTTTCCAAATAAAAGTTGTTTTTAACAGATTAAATAAATGTATGAAGTGAATTTGCAGAAAGGAATAGAGAAAATAATCGTCAAAAAAGATTTGAATCGTCTCCGACTTGTTATGACCTGAATTGATTTGAACGACACGTGGTAATCCGGTGGAAACGAAAAGATCTGAGGAGATGAAGATCAAAAAAGGACGGGGAAGGCGAGTGGGTGACTCCGACGAAGGATTTGTCCAATTAGTATACAAAAAGGATTCAAAAGTAATGCCCGTTAGATATTTTGAACCTAAAACGACGAATTTGTTAAGAGACAAGGGGAAGGAAGTAGGTAGATCCCAATATTCCTAATCGACTTAGCATAAAGCTTCCCGGCTGAAAAGTAGTTTTGAAAAGGAAAGTGATTTCTATATTGTATGTTTTTATTTATCGTCTTGTAAATACCACAAATTAGGAGGAATCAAACTTTCCTATTTTAAGAGCGTTGCTTGGGAATATGACATATGAGATTTGCTGTTCCTTTCAAAAGTACATCCAATTTTCTCGTAAATCAAATCTCAAAATTCAATGATTCCATTTATGTTTATTGAATCTTATCAATTAACGACACCGTCACGCTTATGATTGAAATTACACGTAAAGAGTACTTAATAAATTAACATTTAAATCGTCTAATTTATAATTTACCTAAACAAACACGAATGACTTTGGCTCCAGCATAGGGCAGAAAATTGGAATCTTAAAGTGAGGAATGGGGGTAGCACAAATATTAATTACTACCAGTAATTGATAAAACTTTGTTTTGGCATGTAACCGTCTTAATAATCTTGAAATGCAGGGCTGCTGGGTTTCTTCAATGAGATTTCACTCTCTTGACCTATTGAATAAAAGTATGAATTTTAGTTAGCATCCAATACGCATGCAAAATAATAGTACATACAATAATGCCACTGACCTTTGCCCTCCTGTTCTTAAACCAAAACTGTACGTTCTTTGACTCCAGCCTTGGGAATTTTTGCCTGTAAGGCATCCGATTCAACTCGTCTGTGTACTTAAGGATGAGATTATGACTAGGATGTGTGTTAATCCCAAACCACTGTTCCAAACGAGGGACTTCCGTCACGGGGTCAATGAATGTCCGATTCCTTTTCCTCCTTTCATCCAGGGCCAAAGAATTTTGTCCAGGTGAACCTCCTCCCAGTGCAAGTGAGCTGAGGTTCAGATCTCCTCGATTCGAATTAATAAAAGAGGAAATTATATCAGCGCTGGATGCTGAGCGTGGGGAAAACATTTCATCATTCCTAAGACGGGCAAGGGATTCATGATGTGCCAATGCTCGATGGGATGAGATCAAACCGTGTGGGAATTCATGAAAAATATCCAAGGGGCCCCCACTTGTTCCCCCGTGACTCAACTTTCCCATCGGGAGTCCAAGATTTTTCCGATTCACAAAGGGTGTTAGAGCATTCTCGTACGCGGCTGCTGCTGCGGAAGTCACCGGCGACTCATTACTGTTCCCCATTGAATTTGATTCCGGAAAATGTTGGCCGAAATTAAAAGAATTGAATTGTCTGTACGCCATGAATGAGGGATGGTCAAGGAATGGATGCAAGCGGTTTACCATCGTAGGTGGGCCACCAAAATCAAAATGGTGATTGGGAGAAAGACCAGGTGAGCTCCTTGGAGATAAGGAAGTTGAACTTGACTCTTGATCATCATCCTCCATCCGCTCATCATCATTTTTTGCAATGTCAGCTGTAATCATATGAGGTGATGATAGTTTGTTGTTATTTTCACCATCCGAATCCCCTTCGGTTGGACTCTTGCTACTTAGATCCTTGGGTTCTTCATTATTTGTTTGAGATATTTCTGTGTCTGCGTCTGCGGCGTTACTTTTAACTGGTGCGGTGAGTGAAACGTCTTCAACGCTGATAAAATCCTCATCAAATTCCTCTTTGATTGTCACGGATTGACAGCGATCTTCTCCAGTCGAAGAGGATTTCATTTCCTGGAGGGGATCCTTGTTCTCGTTATTTGTGTGTAGATATTCCTCTTGATCCTCACGGTCGCTATTGCAAGTGCTCGTGGAATTCTCATTATCATTTCCAGAGGACCGATGACTATTTGTATCATTTCGCAATGGCCCGGAGTCCTCCTCACGACTTGGGGTTGGGGAATGCCGGGAGGATTTGAGCACAAGAAGACCTGATTGTGAATACTGGCCATGGAGTTGCAATTGTTGTTGATGTGAGAGATTTGCACTCAGGAAGGGTTGATGATGACCAGGGATTCCATTGTACCTCAATTCGTTTCGCTTCTGTGCAGCCCTGTAATATTCCACAATCAATTGAGTGCCCAAATTAATATTTATCTTAAAAAAATACAAAAAAATGTTTAAAAAATTACCCGCCGTACCTAGCATTCTTGAACCAATAAATCACGTTGTTGATGTCCAGCGGCTTCCGGTCCTTGCGGCAATCCAACAGATTCAATTCTCGAACATACTGCTGAATCTGCATGAAAAAAAGCTTCAATCAGTTTAATTTTTAAATAACACAGCACAATACACTATGCACTGCTGCTCTCATTAATTATATTATTATTTAAAAATTCTGTAAACCTACCTGGTGCCTCGAAGGATGGGGATTGTCTGCAAACCATTGCTGAAGTTTCGGGAGTTCCATTTCCGGATCAAAACTCGTCCTCATCCTCGTTTTCTGGGCCGACAGGCCATGGAAGACGGGATGATTGTGACGAATGACGTCATTCAGGCCATCTTCCATAAACGGTGACTTATTCGTGGATGCATGAAGAGCCTGGTGATGATCGAGTTGTCGAAGATGAGTTTGATGACGGTCCTCAAGTGAATGGGCGTGATGATGGTGATGATGAGGGGTTGAAGATAAGGAGGAACCTGAGAGTCCGCCGAGTCCATTCAGTAAATGAGAACCGAGTCCATCCCGTCGAATGGGACTCACATTCATGTCCCTTTTAGCCATGGAATTGTGTGATGGAGTGGAATGAGGAGGACTTGGTCCATGACCAGGACCACTTGACCCGATTTGTTGAGGAGGAAGATGTCCCCCACCACCGAAACTCAGGTGTGAATGATTCTGTTGAAGAGATTCAACGAGCCCGGTCACCGTCTGATGATGTTGGGCAGCGTACCATTGATCAAAACGCCGTTTGACATCCTCCGCCAAATTTGCCATGGAATTGTGTGATGGAGTGGAATGAGGAGGACTTGGTCCATGACCAGGACCACTTGACCCGATTTGTTGAGGAGGAAGATGTCCCCCACCACCGAAATTCAGGTGTGAATGATTCTGTTGAAGAGATTCAACGAGCCCGGTCACCGTCTGATGATGTTGGGCAGCGTACCATTGATCAAAACGCCGTTTGACATCCTCCGCTAAATTCTGTGGCCATTGACCCTTCACAAGCTGTTTCAGCATTACCTGAAAGGAAGAAAAACCAAAAATACATACTTTATCATTTTTGTGTTTTTATTTTGAGGATTAGCCCTAGATTCTTACGGAAATTTAAAATCCGGGGATTAATTCTTTAAATTTCGACATCCCTTCAACAGAAATTAATCCGCTTGCACGTTTTATAATCAATGCAAATTTCCCGAGCCAGTTTCAAAGGTTTATGAGCTATAGCAAAAGCGTGACGGAGGAGAAAGCAAAGTAAAGGCGTTCTTTGTTCATTTTTGATCGTCAAATGGGGTTAAGTGTGAGCGTGCTGACGGGGCGGCTGGGACATTTGACGTCGTCGTTTCGCATTGGAAGGATTTACCTTCGAATGGGCTTTGAGGACTTGGAATGAAATGAATAAGGCTTAGGAACAGGTTAGCAAAATACATAAATGCATTAAATAAAAGATTCCGGGGGCTGGAATTAAAATTTGTGTTGGGGTTCTGAAGGGCTGAACGTGAAGAAAGGGTAACATTGTGGAGTCAGGGCCTCAACTATAAATGAGAATGAAGGAGTCTTTGAGAAGATTAAGAAGGATTCAAAATCGTCTGCTCCAAAATCTCTCCAAACTCCTTCTCCCTACAACGCATTTGGGTATTCATCTTTCCAAGTGCCATCCAACCCCATCATCTCAGTTATATTGGCTATGATAATGCAATGGAGAAGGTAACAACAGCTAACTACGGTATCGTCGCATACCTTGTGCCATGTACCCTCAATTTCATTTGAATGACAACCACACATTTATTCCGCTTTCCTTAATCCTATTCCAAGTGCGCGACTCGAGCACCCAGCCCATTCAATTCACCCATTAATTTTAATTGCGAGTTTATACACTAGGACCTGGCCCCTAACATCACTCATTTCTCAAACCCCTCAAATTTATCCACTGAAATTCGATCATAAAAAATATAAAAAGTGAATTTTTTGAATTCTAATTAGTGTTATATTAAATAATGATGTACAAAAGATCAGATGACAAAATAAGTTTGTACTGGTTGATCTAGCCCGTGCCGTGCCGTGCCGTGCCGAGCCAGCCCACAAGGCGGAGGAGGGTTGAAATCCGGGTAATATTGGGAGGGCGGCTAAAGCGACGAAGCAGAGATCGGGTTTACCTCAAGGAAGTAAAGAGCTGAAGATCCAAGTCAAATAATTTGATACAAAAGAAGCAAGAGATTGGAAGTGACTGAGATGATGCTGGGGGGAAGTACTCAAAAGCCTTCTCCGAAATAAAAGAGAGCTTAAATGTCACCCCGCCGTATAATACCCACTTCAATACAACCCCTTCCCTGAACCAAGCAAGTATTACAATTTGTAGTCCCTGGGAAATCCATCATTTGAATCAACTCCACAGAAATTTTTAATCCTTTCTTAATTCATGCATCCATGCACTACTTAGTTTATATTTACCTTTACCTTTAGCATTTGTTACATACATACATCGATCTCCTCAAGCTTAGGAACAGAGGTGTATGAATGGGGACAAGACTAGATCCGCGGATGCATACTAAACCCAATTATACTAATACAGGAAAACAGTTCTTTGACACGGGGCGAGGAAGCTTGCCGACAATTTAAAAGATTGTTTGAATGAATTTGAGCGGAATTCTTTACTCGACTTTATTAAGGAATGAATAGGAGGATTTTGGGGAGGTGTAAATTTAAGGAAAGTTGAGCCGCTGTGCTGCTGCCACAGCTTTGTAATTTGTAACAGTTAAGGAGCTTATTAGAATTTGTGAGGTGCAAGCTACTTATCAAATTGGGAACATTTAAAACTTCTTGATTGAATTTTAAAGTTCAAATTAAAACGCTGGGAAGTAGTCGTCAAATATTGTTCCTAAACGTCCACGTATCTCGGGGCATTCTGTCTTGGCTTCAATTAACCCTTTGCACAGAAAATAATTTTCACTGTAGCAAATTCAATTTATATTGAAATTCTGTGTCCATACTATCGTCTTCATTGCTTTAGTCACAGTCAACTATGTCTTACAAAAGTTAAATTGAAATCCTGGGCACAAATATTATATTGTAAAACTATAATGTGAATGTGAGTATAAACGCGATTTAACAAAAACTATTTGTTTAATTTGTTTAAATTCACAGTATCGTCATTTTCTAGTCCCTCACTCTAATGCAAGGCATGGTTTAAATGCTTGGCTTGGACTTGTCTTAATCCTTTACACATTCACGAAAGGTGAGAACGCAAATGTTCTCATCCCTTCTTCATAACAGAGGGAGAAAAAAACACGGATTTTCTCTACAAGGGAAACCTACGAGGAGAAATCCTTGACTTGAAACTCATGCAGACACAGCAAAGTCATTTCTCAAGACTCAAGAGGGAGAAGACCAGATGTAAATGCAAGCAAGGAGCCATGAATACGATGAAAGAGTTTAAATTTTGCACTATTTATTTTATGAAGAAAAATCCCTCCTTTGTTGCAAATCAAGTCTGGCGTGTATCCTTCATCCCATCCATCCCGCCCTCCGCTGACTCCTTGGCTTTCCAAAGAATTTTTTAAGCTCCCATTTGAGTCTTATTTGTTATTGATAAAGTCGCACAATTTAACAAGGGACTACTTTGTATGCAAAGTGGACTGGGTGTTTAAACGAATGGATTCATCTCACCCTTCCATCCCAAGTATTTACAGGAGTATTTAGCTCAGTGAAGCGATGGGGGGTGCTTGGAAGCTGAGCGGTGATCTTAATTCCCTTCCGCATCTCAACAAATTCACACCTGACTGATCTATTTAACAAAATATTGAGCTCCGAGGATGGGGCATGCTAAAATCAAAGGTGATTCGAAGCATATTGAATGAATTCTTGAAATGTGAGACAGGATTTAGAAAAGGACTAATAAACGTGGGTTGACTCTCAGCGCGTGGGGTATGAATGAAAAACATGACGCAAACACGCAAAGCTTTCACTCACCTCATCTAATGGGCATCCAGCTCCAAGCAACAGGGTTGAAGATTGGGCGAGGAGAAGACGCAACAGCTTCTCCTTCAAATCATCCGTAGTCCCACCTTTCGCTCTGAAATTCATGAGTTAATTTTGTACTATTAATTATCACAGGACGTAAGACAAGGCGTTTGCTTTTGTCGATTTCTGGCTCCAGAATATACGAGATTAAATTTTTTTAATTCTAAACAAAAAAAAACCAGAATTCTTATCAAATAACTCAGTTAAGCGTTCCGCAGAGTTGAACTTTAATAATTTCACTGACGAGGCAAACAATACACTCAATAAATACATAAGAAGATGGGCATACCTGGTGACTAGAACACGAAGAGTAGCATAATTGGTGAGATCATTGAGAATGTCCCCAACAGTTTTATGAGGAGAGTCACAAACTTGATCCAACCGAAGTGGTTTCCAGTTTCTTAGAGAGATTGTACCTGAGAAGCCAAAAAATACCAATAAAGTTATTATTCTCAAAAAAGGAGGAATAATAATTATTATTGCAAAACAAATGCAAAGATTATTAGCCTTCAAATAGAGATAAGACAAGAATTAAACTTAGAAATTTTGATGTATACCATGCCATAAATTATTTTTCGAACAGTTGTATTACACAACATTACAATACAACGCACGCTATCTGCTATTTGTTACTTATATAGAATAAAATATAGCATACAGCTATAGCCTAATACAAATACTCCAAACAGTTTCCAGATTCACTGAATTCACTCCGCTTTTTTTGCAATTTAGCAGAAGCAAAATTGAATAAAGAAAGGAAATGACCCAAAATTAGTTTAATAGCTGGAAGGCATTTTCGTGGAGCAAATCATTCGGATGCGCTTTCCCCATCCCATCCCATTAATAGCAAGTGAAATCTTATCATCCTATCAGGATGCTGTGGGGACTGAACGTACCTTCCGCTTGACGAATGATATCTTTGGGATAGCCGAGGAGACTGAGAACAGTTGTGACAACGTCTTGGAATGGAGTTCCGGCAGGAATTATGACAAACTCATCAACGACAACTTTTCCAACCGAACCGTCTGAAGAATCTTTGATGACATTGATTGTATCTTCTCCATTTCCTCCAAGTGGTGACGACCGACATCCAAGATTCACTGGAGGACTGTCTTGAGGGTGATGGTTTGGCTTCCCCAAATCTCGACTCACTTCAATCACACAATGAATTGGCATTGACTTCCCTGAGAATCACAAAGAAGAACAAATTTTCATTAAATCTTCTGTAAAATGTCAATTGGTTATGCGCTAAAGCCAACTTAAATACATCATGTTCGAAAAATTTACGAACTTTGGCACAAGTATTTGGCATAATAGCCAATATAATTTTCTAATTACTAGAATTTGTAAAGAAAATTTTTGCGCACTAATGCAATACGCATTCAACCTTCCATAAAATCTAAGACCTCAACGAACTAACAGAAAATAGTCATTATCTTTTAAGTTTCCTTTCAGAACTACGACGGTTTCAATTTTCCCTTAAATGAGAGATTGAAGAAAGGCGCTCAAGCACAATCTCCGCTCTCCTCCGAACCGATCTCGATTTCCGGTTTGCCCGACATGGCATCAACATTCCTCTTTGTCCAACAATAAGAAACAGCATGAAAATAACAAAATTTGAAGGCAAACCAAAAACCAAGTCATGTCCCTTTTGATGATTATTTTACACTTTGTGATAAATCAGGAGAGTTTCACGTCGCATTGCTTTCTTACCACCTCCCTTAGTCAACATATTATAAAGTTTGACTTTTTGGAAAGCGATATGATTCATTTCAAAAGTTTTGAATCTAATCTGTCCTGTCAAACACCTCCGGCAAATACAAACCGGTCGCTTTCAGTCCCTGCTCATCTGACACCCGAGACCGAAACCTTCTTTTCTCATCTTCATCTCCAAGAAATGAATCACAGAACTGGCAGAATGAAAATGACTTACTCCCCATTCTCAGAATGTAGAGAAAGAAAAACTGAAGAGCCGATACCGGGGAACCCCGTATCTTCTCACGTCCAGGGCGGAAAAGCAGGGGGCATATTTCCCTCCTTCTATTTCCAACAGCCGCTGGAAATAGCCTCAAACAAGCAAGGAAATGCGCGAGAGATAAAACAACAGGAGAAATTGAGGAGGGTAATAATGTGACTGTCGCTTTCCACTTCATAAATTTCTGTGGAGTAAATGTCGAGCTGAGATGAGTAAACGAAGTGTCATGTTGGGATATATGGTATCAAATTCAGGGAATCAGCCGAAATAATATATTTTAAAGTTATACAATTATGTCTCTCATTATCAAATAACAAAAAGTTAACCTTTGTTGACATCAATGCATCAGCTAGCAGACATCTGGGGCATTGTATAAAATAATATATAGGTACTCACAATCGAAAATGTTTGACTTCCGTGGCATAAACCTTGGTTGGAAAAAGGTGAAAGCAAAACTAATGGGAGAGTGACACATGTTCCAATCCCCCAAGAGGCTTTGGCCACAAACGACAACTTGCCCTTAACCCCAATTGTTCAATCCATACAAGCATCCCAATTGACTTATATATATATATATATATATATTTAAAACGCCACAAACAAATGGGAAAGGTTAGGTTCAGAAAAGTGGGAAACAAAAAAGTTTTACTTGCAACGGATGAGATAAAAAGAAAACTCGTAAATCCAAAAGAATATCAGAATCTGGTAATTCAATTCCAGAGCTTGCTTCATGGAGAAACCTGATTGATCAAAAACTATCCTCTTACAAATATTACCTTGTCATGTACTTACTTGTAGCCAATAATACAAGCGTTGTGCACGAGGGACTCAAGATTAAAATCTGATCAAAAATTTACTAGATCCAACTGGAATGAGGCAGGTAAAAGGATTGCCGATCCGAGAGGAGATGTAACCTTAAGTACGGCGGTTAATAAATGAGACAAGAAAAAAAGGGTGACACCGAAGTATGTTGGGTTTCACGTTCCATTCAATCCACTCGACTCCGAGCTGAAGGCGAAATTCCCTGAAGGAGGGGGAAGAAAAGGCGGAATAAGAAAAATTGTCATCTAGAGACAATCCCAAAAAAACTTTCCTGTTTTTCTCTCTCTGCCGCCTGCTTTCCTTTCCTTCCCCTCAGAAATACTCAACTGACGTCTGGAAGCGAAACATCTAATCCAGCTTTCTTAGGAAACCCGGATTGTTAATCCACTTTCTTTGCACGCGAATGTCAACTGAAGGAAGCCGAGAGATGAGAAAGGAAACTGACTACAGGAAAACCTTATTAGTTTAGGGGTGGAGGTAACAAAGTTGAGAGCTTATATTAGCTTTGTACTTAGCTTATGGCTTTCCAACTTCCAGGATAATTTTCTTCTCACAACTCAACCGGATCTTACATATTTGTGAAATTTTACAAGCAAAACGTACTACCGGCTACTAATATACTAGCGGAGCAATTGGCTACTTCAAAAATATTTTAAATTAAACTTCAAAGCCTTAAGAGGACAACTATTCTGTTTTAGCTGCGTAATCTTAATTGTTAGTGCATCGTTTTCAATATTTGAAGATGCTTAGGAGAAAAGTTTATTTGGAAAAAACTGAACTAAGAATCGAAATAAGTAATACGTAGGCTTTTACTCTCATTTAAGGAATAGAAGTTATTAGGATACAAGAATTAAATAACACACAATTTATTACAAAACTCAAATTCAAATTCATGTTACACTAAATTTTTGTAACTAACAAACTAGCCAAATTCAGTTGACACTACATGTATGGATTGCTATAGATAAATTTAAACTCCAACATGCTACAATGCGATTTCAATTCTAATATTATTCACTTTTACTATAACTTGAAGGAAATATGCTAGCTTGAAGCGTGTGAACACCCGAACTAAGCATCATCAGCTAACGAAGTATCTGAAGACAACTGCAGTGACTCGTCAATGATTAACTCACCACTGGTTTCTGGTGAAGTAGACGAAGCGGTGGTGGTACTGGGGTTTAATTCAGCTTCACCTTTGAATTCTTCAGGTTGGGATGCTGCCTTTACAACTTGATCGATGACTTGACTGAGATGATCATCCGAATCGGCACTCTTCGCCACTGATGCTACTGGTGGCTTGAAAGTTGATGCCACTCTTGTTGGAGTGCTCTTCTTTGCAGGAGTCTGCTTCTGCTTTGGGCTCTTGCCTTCAGACTTCGATTTCACAGGTTTGGTTCCTTCCACCTTTACTAACTTAGGTAGCTCAGTTTTAACACGCTTTGGGTTGGGTGGCAGATCATCGACTTCCATGATCTGCTTCAAAGGAAGAGTGGTAGATGGTTCTCCTTGTGAATTAGTCCAAAAATGAACTGGACTGCTAGAAGTGTTTTGGGTGTCTGGTAGTTCAGAAACTGGACCGGTAAGACCGGAAGGAGAGATTGGCAAAATTTTCACTTTCTTGGTTCTGGGTTTTCGTGGTGGCTTTGTTCCAGTTCCACTTTCATCCCCAGGAGACTTTGCCTTAGCTTTTGATGCAGACTTTTGGGATTTGGCAACAGGTGTGTCCTCGGAGTTCAAACTTGAATTTGACTGCAAGACCGGCGAAACATTCTCATTGGCAGCATCCTTGCCTGGAGTTGACGATTTTTCTTTGGTGCTCACTTTTTCTGCGGATTTCACCTTTAACTTATAACGTTCAGCAGCTTTCCCTAAGCTGGCTATGTAGGATCCCTTTGGAAGAATAGTAACTCCAAACTTGCCTGGCAGATTTGCCAATTCGCTTTTCTTTATCTTCTTGGTAACTGGCGTAACGGCAGCATTTGCAAGAATATCAGCACACCCATTCTCAATTTCCGAAGTCCAAGCCAGGAATTCCTGTTGGTTATCGTAAATTCCACGAACTTCCAGACATACTGCAGTGTTGTAGAAGTCAAACAGCTGGTCGTAAGACACGCTCGTGGCTCCACTATACATATAGTTAATCAGGCTGCTTAATATTTCTGGCTTTGAGTTGGCGATAACCACGACGAGTCCACCAAGTACTCCTTGTTCATTTTTACCATAATTAGAAAGTAGTCGTTCAAAATAATGAGACCCAGCTGCCAGAATCGCTCGGTGACATTGATACGAGTGTTGGTTGCACGCCAGAGTAATGTCAGTAAATTTTTCGCTGAATAAATAATTGCACATCGACTGTTGAATAGCTTTCTTGTGCTGGTTCCAGTTTATTTGCAATCGCTCTACGTCTTCAGCAGTTTCTATTGCTGATGACATTTCGACACCCCTGACAAATACAAAAAACAAATTAGAACATAAGAATAACTTGAGGTGTTATCTGAAACCAAGTCCAGATCTAGCAGCCCACTCATTCACAAAAAACTAGATTGTTTGCCCATTACAATGTGGCAAAACAAAAATTGTTCCTTCACCATCAACGCTAGCAGGCTGCCAGCTGATTGTGAGCTGAACTCTCCGAGTTCATTAACCTCCCTTGTGTGTTCACAACGCAGCAAGCACTCCTCCCCTACACTAACGCATGCATTGATGTGTACTGCATGCAAACTCTACCCAAAAATGTCTCTGATCTGTATATCGCAGAATTTCTAGCTGTTTTAACTTAAATTCCCGACTACTTGATTCTTTATCATTTTCACTTGCTTCAATCAGTTCCGTAACAAAAGTAAAGTATACGATACGCTAAAATCGGGTAACATCAAATCAAATCGGAACCAGATAGCCGCCTGCACATACCCAATTGCAACTTAAGCTACGCTTAGCTAAAATTTAATTATACATAAAACTACGGACTCACCTTTCTTTTATTGAAGGCAGACGGCTTGAAGGACACAGCACGGGACAGATGGAATCTTCAAAAGCTTCGTTGATGATGCCACAAATAATTTTGAGGAGAATATTACCACTGAACTAACGGGTTTGACAGCCTGGATGTAAATGAGACCGGGTTCGGACTTCGGGGTCATTTCCCTTTTATTCACCTTCTCCTTCTGCACTGGGCTACAATGCACCACGATGTTTGCGTGCGTACGCGTAGCGTACATACGTACACAACTGATCGTGACGTCATCGTCTGGCCGGGCCAGACTGCATGACGGAGAGTAGGCACCGCAAAAATTCAAAATGCAATTTGTACGCAGAATTTACAGAAATTTGACGAATGTATTTCTTTTGGTGTGTGTGCCCTGATTTGGATTATACAAGGGCATGTAATCTGACTTTATGACCTCATGTTAATAACTGTGGAGTGCGAGTAGGCTGAAAGCAATTGCAGTACAACATGTGACAACGTAATTTAGAATTTAGTTGGGCCGGAGGAGGTGGAGGTCGGAGGTTGTGGCGTGGCGGCTCGGGGTTGCTTTCATAAGTGGAATTGGGAATTTGGACAGAATGCTAGGGGCTTGGTCGGTAAGTTTGATTTAAGGGATTCGGTAGGTTTGCAGTATTTATTTTGATTGAGAAATGTGTGCTGAAGATTGGAAAAATAGTTAATTCAAATAAGTTAATTGGAATATGATCTACAGCACTGAGAAGAGAATAGTGTTGGATTTGGATTCTACATCTACTGATGGATGGGAACTTGTCAACATTCTCAGTATATCCGACTTCACGCTTCGTTCGACCATGAACTACAGCCAAGACAAGACACCGAGGTCAGGTATGAAATATAACAATTTTATATATTACTGATAAACAACTGAAACTTTGCCTGATCCCGAAGTCTTTGACAAAGGAAAGAACCTTTTATGTAAAATTCCTCCGCCGGAGGTGTTTTCTGCTCCCCCTTTTCGTTTCGGCGAAAGCCCAGTACGGGTTATCAAATGAAATGAAATCTTCAATTATATATATTAAGTACTATTTCTTCTGTTTCGCATATCATCAGCCTGTTTTGTCAAGTCTTGAGGGTACAGCCAATAGCTCCAGCTAAGAAAGGGCATATATACTTTGAGACAAAGTTCATCTCCTCTACTCTGCCCCTTAGCCGTCGCTTGGTTTTAATCCTTTCGGATGCAGTGGCAATGGGGGGAAGAAGGAAGATGGATATTGTGTGATGGGAAGTTTATCTCCAGACCAGGAAAAGTTGGCATTTGGTATCTCCATTCCCATCCACACTGGAAATGATGGAGAGTTTGAGGCTAGGCTAGGCTAGACCAGGCTGGAGGACGTACGTAGGTTCGGGGTTGCGCTGGATGATGGGATGAGATAGAATTTGGAAGGGGATTAAAATAGTTTGTGCCTGATGAGGAGGACGGAGAAAGGGGGGAGTGGGAAGACGGAGGGCTGAGGAGGAGCAAGTAGATTATAGTTTTACGGATTAAGTTGACGAAAAGGGATTAGAGTAAGAACTCTTTAGAGTTCCAAAAGCCTTCAGCTTCCAGTATGGCCATGGCCATGGGATGAGATGGGGGAAATGGACGGATTGGGGGGAACGGGGATGAGGATCAGAGTCAGGCAAGGCTGGATAGGATTCCAAACAGCCAACTTTTTCCAATTCAAGACGGAAGGACGAAGGACGGGACGAGGGCGACTTTTCCAGCAAGGCTAAGGATAGGGAAACTGGAGTTACCCGGCATTCCCGCTTTCCGGGAGGAAGCTTAGCGTTAGCTTCCTTTAAGCCCGCTCCGCTCCTTCCTACATTTAAATCCCTTCCCCAGTTTGGAATTAGTAGGCAGTGTTTCGTGAGGATGAGATGAATTAGCACGCTCGTAGACGGCTAGGTTGTTGAAATGGTGAAATTAATGCACGGATTTTGGAAACGTGGGTATGAAAGTTTGCTCGGGCGTGATTTTGAAAATAAATCGAGCTGGTGGATTGAACTGGGTTTGGAATGGCAAAATTTTGTAATTTGTCTAATCTTATTAGTGTGGCTGGCTCTACTCTGCAGTGTTTTTGGTATACACACTGTAACTATCCACTGTAGCTTACCTTATATGACCAACAATTTTTTACTTGTTCCACATCTTAAAAACTTTCTTTCTCAATCTCAAGCTAAGAAATTTGGATCTACGTGAAGCAAAGCGTCTTGGCTTTGCCTTAAACTCCCAAATGCAATTCCTAATTTTTGAACGGAATTATCTCCAAGGGATGATGGTTTGGATTTAAGCCGCCTTTACCTTTTCTACGCCTATATACGCCGCTTGATCTTACGCAACAAATCCGTCATCGTCATAGTCATACTGGGATTCCTTCAATTTAAAAAAAAAAAAAATCCCAGAAATCCCTCTCAGATTAGTTGCACTCTCTCTAGAGAAATTAGCGTCCCTTTTTTTATCAAATCCATTCATGTCTTCCCCATCTCTTCAGGTGCTGGGGCCCGAGTAGGCTATAGGGAGATTAATGTGAGTGTTTGCTGAGGAAGGGAGCAAAGTGCAGGCGGGAAGGAAAGGAATAAGGGCTCAGGCCATGGCACAAGCACATCCAAATCCTCCGGTATAAAATACGTAACGTTCACATTGCATTGGAAACTAGAGAAGGAAGGAAGGAAAAAGGGAATGAGATGAAGGAGAGAAGAGAGAAGTAAGAAATAAGAAGATTATCTGCCGTGATTGATGAATCTAAATCCGGGCTTAAGGAGAGAGGAGTCCCAAATCCTAAAACCCTCCCCATGCTTTACTCCAGGACTTGGCCAATCTCCCCCCCCCCCCGAAACTCTAATAAAGATTAGGGAGGCCTGAAGCTGGGTTGAAGGGAGCCCCGGCGTCCCTATACTAGATAAATACTGCCATGCCTTCCTTTTCCTTACTATGCCACACTCCCCATCATCCCACCAGCCTTTTCTCACAACTTTATTACAACAAACTGAACTTTTCCAACCGTCACGATGACGCTTTTCCAGAAGCCAGCTAAAGGAATCGACGAGGAAACTAAAACTATCCCAACGACGTTTTTCTTCGTCCCCACGACACACGCCAGCTACTCTTACTCCTTCCTTCAGCTTTCCTTTTTCAGGATTTGAAAAGAATTGCTTTCTCCCTCTGATCCAGCCTTGGTGGAATATATGAACTCCGAGGCGATCATCATCTCACCCAAGGACAAGACTCCCTGTCATCAAGGTATTGTGGATTTGGGAGCAATGCGAATCAATTTTGATTTGAATGAGTTAGCGGTTTATATGTACGTTATGGATTATTGATGTGTTTTGGTGAAGTTCTACAATGGAAAGATGACTAATTGCATTGCATCACACGTATCTTAGTGTGAATCAAAATTGTGTATGCTTGCTTGTGTATTTGATTTGAAGGTCGTCATTGCCGTCATAGATATAAAATATTAAGGTGGATACGGGCAAGGGAAAGTGTGGTAATTATTTTATGGTTTATATTAATAATGAGTGGATCCACAAAAAGGAGTTGGTTTGTAATTTCCGAAAGCAGGGCATCCCGATCAGAGACGATAGTTTAGCTTAGCCCTACAGTATTTCATTTAGGAAAACTTAAGCTACGGAAGCACGTACGAAAACCGATATTTTTTAAATGAAATCCCTTCCCTTGACATTTATTGGCAGTTTAATGACCACAGAGGGCATTATCTATTTCTCCCGACATTTGTTCCAAAACTGTACTTCCAAAAGCTTCAGCCACACCACAGCCAGTATCAAATACACAGAGATTAACCGAGATATCCCTCCGTACTGTGCTGTGTATATAAGAGCCAACAGCTACAGTGACCTGGGCGCCTGCCTGCAGTCAGCGTGGATTGAATTCCTACTTTACTATTTTATATTTTATACCATAATGGAAATAAAGATAAGCGCAAAGAGTTTGTAAACCTAATAGGCACATTATTTACTCACGGATTACCTTATCCCATCTCCGAACTAATAAAAAGGATTCCGGAATCCTCTCATAACTTCTTTTTCCCTCTCCCCTTCCTGAGCCCATAACTAAAACCCCCATGATTTAATCTATATTACGACTTCCCGGGGATGGATATAGTAAAAACTTTCGGCATCGTATAGTTTGCAAGTGCTTAAGGATGGAATGGATGGATTGGCTTTGACTGGAGCTTGCCAAATCGCAATCTGAGCCGAAGCCAAATGAATTTTATACATGCGGATGGAATTCTCTGTGTAAGGTTGCAGACTGGCGCGGGTGCTAAATATTCTTTTTTGTCGGGTGAGGTTTCCCCCTCTTTGAGTTTGGCCACAGCCAGAATTATGATTTTGACGATAGTAAAAGCAAAGCAATAAATTCCTTTCGGATTCTTCAAAGTCAACGTTAATAGCATGCAGGAATAATGCACTGGGTCGGAGATAATGAAATGCATCGTAGTAGGCTAGGCTGGTATGACTAGACTAGATCTCCAATAGCCCATGCACGGAGAGATACATGGGAGGGTTGTAATGTATTTGACAATTGACAATAACTATTTGATTTTAATGAGAAGTTGCGCCTAGTTTAGTTAATTGACTTTCCATTGATAGTTTTTTTTTAATACGGACGATGTTGTTTGATTTTTCTGATGGTATAACTCACCAGTTAGGCTAGGCCAGTATGAAAAATAAGGACTTATATCGTTTTCTTTTACTACATCATCTACTCGTTCGTTAAATCTCCACAGATTTACACTGGAATTTTGTAAGATTGAGGGGAAAGAATCGGTTCATAAACCCCTTTTCCTTCGAAAACAGTAGATGAGATCCGCCCACTCCGTTGGATTGGATTTTTACGAAAGGCAAAGGGTTGAGGGAAACGATAGCGACCAAAGCAATTTCAACCTCTCCTCCTTCTTACCATTTGGAACTTAAACATAAGCATTTACGATTCACTCTGGTTTTTAACTCCCATCCCAAAATTCACTCTTCATCCACTTATCCTTGAACCCCACTTATTCACATCACTTTTACAAATTATCTCTCTTGGATTCGAAATTAATATAGGAAGTTCCACGTATTAATAGCCAAGAAGTCAATTGCAATTTGCATGTTCATTTCATACCTGAGGTTACTTTCTCCGTCGTGGAATTCCCATTCGATTTCCCCATTCCACTTGTATGTCGGAGATCTTCCGGCTGCGGCTGCGGCTGGGCTGAAGATCTTCCCGCCAACCTTTCCTCATTCGTAGCACTACTATCTCCTATCCCGTTAGCCCCATTCATCTCAGTCCCATTAACAATCACATCAACAGATTGACTCAATCTACGACTTCTTGAATATCCATAACACTCTTCCCCATCACTACGACTTCGACTACGACGCCCACTCCTTTCGTTCAATTTAAATCTCATTGTGGATCCTTCTTACGAAAATAAAACACTTTGCAAACGACGACGTAAAAAAAAGCCGGTATTTCAAAACAAAGCACAGGATGGAAAACTCCTCTCTGAATCCAGATTATGAAATAACGGAATAAAAAATTTTCTTTTCACGCCTGACCCTCCGTTTTGCTTAACAATATTTCCTGAACCTTTGATTCGATTTTAAGGAAAAGGGAGTCGGGAGGAACCCGGGGATGGATGTGACTCCGACAAATGCATAATGGGATCTGAGGAGTGTGGAAGAAGGGAAAAAGTGGCTGGAAAAGGGGTTTTGATGTTTCAACTGCTAATACTACCAAGATCGGCTGACTGTGTGTCGGCTTGAGTTTGTGGCTGCGGTCGTGGCTGTGGCGGAAAGAAAATCATATTCTTCTTCTTTGCCCGCACCGCTGTATGTGTGTGTGTGTTATTTTTTTGGACCCTTTCCACCTCAGATTTGGAGCAGTTCCATCCATTTATTTTATGAGCTAGAGATGGGAAACCCCCTTCCTCCTTTCGTCCTTTTATCTTTCCCAGTTATGTTATTATAATTCCTTTATCCAACCCTAAATCCTTTAGCCGGCTGAGTGCTAGGGCTGTGTTGTGTGTGTGTGTCTTCCGCTGGAGGAAGGGGAGGATGCGAAGGATGATGTCCTTCCTGGCCATGATATACATAGGCTGGAAGAGAAGGGATCTAAGATTTTGACACGCACGCATTTTTCAGGACCATGGACAATGTACAATGCAGGGAATAAGAGCTGGACTCAGGATTCCATTGTACAATGTGATTTGGAATGTGGTGCTTAAGAAGAGTTGGATAGCAATTATAGAGCTTTTTGCGAATTCGTTAGTTTAAGCTTTGGTGTCACTTATAGTGTCAAGGGTAATTTACATTACAGTCAGGAGAACTACTTCATGTTGATTTGAAAATATTTCAGAAAGTGCGGCAGGTTTGAATTAAGCATCATACATATAACTAAGTTCGAGAAATCTGTCCCTCTGTCCGGAACATTGTGATTGGGCAAAAGTCCTGTGGTGGGCGTAGCTCAAATTCGTCGTGGGAAAAGACGAAAAATAGTTTT
>JAAXYW010000890.1:0-27942 GCA_036851895.1 Orthonychiurus folsomi | reverse complement strand
TTCAAAAGATTGTTTGGCAAATTCAATTTCTGATGATTTTTGCCATAATTTTTCAAGTTTTTGCCAACTTTGTTTGAATTTCTCCCGCAAATTCTAACAGGATCGAATTTTTACTTCCTAGAAGGCTGAACAAAATAGAATTGTCGGAAAAGCTAATACTAGGAAAAAAGGGCTTCAAATTGGCAAGCAGTTTATTAGATTATCTAGTCTTCCAATCGATCTTTTGAAAAATGAATCAGGTTGGGTGAATATTGCATGGGGTGTGGTATTGCCAAACCTCCGCACTTGCCCATTCGACTCCGGTTCGCGTTGGACACGGAAAGCGAAGTCTTTCCTCGACTTGCTTTCGGAAGAGACACTTTTACACATAATTATTCAATTCAATTCAATTAGCAAACGTTTAAACGCTTCTCTGGTTGTTAGAGGTGTTGGGAAAATTCCTGACTGGCCAAGGCCAAAAAGTCGCTGTGTTAGCCGTCGACCCTTCATCGGCAACAACTGGAGGATCACTACTTGGAGATAAGACAAGAATGCCAGAGCTGACAAGGGATATGAATGCTTTTATTCGTCCATCACCTGCTAGAGGCCATCTTGGGGGTGTAACCAGATCCACCAATGAAGCAATCAGTTTGTGCGAATACTCAGGATACGACACTATAATAGTGGAAACAGTGGGTAAGGCATACAAAGTATCCTTCTATTCTAGACTATGCGGTCGGTGTTCGGTTTACACAGTAACTCGACTGTATTATCCATTGTTTAGGTGTTGGTCAATCAGAGTATGCTGTTACGAATATGGTGGATATTTTTGTTCTCTTATTACCCCCTGGAGGAGGAGATGAACTGCAAGGAATAAAAAGAGGAATCATTGAGAGAGCTGATCTTCTTGTAGTGACTAAGGCTGACGGTGATTTGGCACCTGCAGCTCACAGGACACAATACGAGTATATGGCCGCTTTGAAATTTATGAGATCTGCTTCCCCAAAATGGAAAACAAAAGTAATTAGATTTGTATTGTCTGTATGTATTAAAGGTTTTTTGCCCAAATGAAAGTTTAACATTTATTAAAGGTACTGCAAGTATCCTCCAAGACGAATGAAGGCATAGAAAAGTTTTGGGAACATGTTAAGTCATTTAGAAGAACGACAGGCGAAGATTTCCTTGAAAAACGCGGGGAGCAGAGGACAGTTTGGATGTGGACTCACTTCCAAGAAGACCTTCGATCACTGATTCTCCAGGATCAACATTTAGAGAAATTAATTCAGTCTTTATTGCTTCAAGTCAGACAGGGCCATATGAGCCCTGGTGCAGCCTCTGACCAAATAATTGATAGCATTCGCGGAATGATCCAAACCGAAAATCGTAAACACATTATTTGACCTGATTATATATAACTCTAGTCTCATTTAACTCGTCAATTAGAAAGGTTATCAAAAAATCGATTTAATCAAATATAATGACTTTGAAGCCCCATGAAAGCTGCAACCAAACGTATCAAATATCAATGTATTTTTATTCACAATAAAATTCTACATTTCTGAATAATTTAAAATAATTTGAGATAAGCAAGTAGCTCACCCGAGCATCAATAATCGAACACGTGAACACTTTATATTAAGTATTATACCTAATTTAATTTTTCAACAGAGAGTCAGTCCATGTTGCCACATTTCGTTGTTGGATGCGAAGAGTCCCAGTTCAGTGCAGTAAGGATAGAGTAGATACAGCCAAGTGCAGAGCAGAGATCCCTCTTTCACTTCCATCTGTCCACCACACGGCACACATTCGCACATGGTTTTAGATTTACCCATTGACAAAATTGGATCCAGTCATAGGTCACCATTAAACTCCTGTGTGCACACATTACATAAAACATCCCTTCATTAAATTAAGCTGATGTAATTAAGTGATTGGTTTCATAAATCCCTATGTGCGCAAGTTGATTTTGGTGTTGTTAAGTATTATTATCAAAATTGTTCATGGAGAGCATGCGGTCCTTCCTTCTCAGCAGATGTTGTTCTCCAGACTGACCGGATCTGTGATATTGAAGTGAACGTTTAAATAATATCATTGTCGGCTTTAAACTAAACGGTTACAAAACTATACCAAGGGTCAATGACAGAGCTGCCGGTGGATTGCATCGTATTGAGCTTCCCAACTGAAGGACGCACAAGATATCACTAGCCCGAAATCTATAAGCAAGAATGTAAGGGATTGTTATAGTTACTGAGCCCTATCGTACTCTCTCCTCAAGCATGACAAATTCACCGGTTTTTAAGGCAGAGCAAAGAAAATGGAATAACTCCAGAAGTTTGTATAATGCAGAAAGTTACGGACGGGTATTCTACTGTAACTGAAAGAAGCTCAACATTATTGCAGCGCTATTTTTAAACTAAGTTTCCTCGTTCTTAATCAATCAGTTAGAATTATTGCGTTGTAACCCCGGAGCTTTAGATACCGATAGCTGGCACTTAAATAAGGAATTTTAGGGTCTCGGTCTTGCTTATATTATTATATTAAAATCTAATAGCTGTTACTCTATCCTCCTATATGCACCAAATAGAACGCTTACACTCATTAGAACATTGCTAACGTTATATAAGATCGATCGGTTTTAGAAAAAAATCCCTCTCTGAGGAAGTTGCCACCATACACAACGAAGAGGTTTCGTTATGACTGCGCCCAATGACCTTATAACCCTGACGGCTGTAGCGTAGCCGTAGCCGTGTAACGCCCTGGCAGGCGTTACACGGTTTTGATTTTTTGGATTTGGGATGACGACTTCGACTTTGTTTCCTCCAGAGTCCAGAGGTGTTCTACTGCATTTTTAAAGTCTCAAAGTCCGTGAACTACTTTGATAGAGATCTTTATGGATTTTTTAAGCGTTTTCTACACTTTTTTAATTAATTATCTAAAGTTGACTAATTAATTAAACTTTTTTAGAAGTAAAATGGAAGAGTCTGTGGAAAAACGGCTGGAGGGTGGAGATGCCGGTGAAAGTGAAGATGCTGGGGCTGCTGCTGCGGCTGACAAGAAGAAGAAGAAGAAAAAAAAGCCAAGTGAGAAGCCCAAAGAGGAAAAGAAAAAGGAACCCACCAAGAAGACTGGACCTAGCAAAAAGCTTCTTGCGGCTAAGATGGAAGAAATCCAAAGGATTAAGAGAGAGGAAGAAGAATTAGAAAGATTAGAGGACGAGAAAGAACGCCAAAAAGAAGAAGCAGAGGCTGCCCGTCTTGAAAAGGTACACAACGCATTTGCATTGTGCGTAAATGTGAATAGTTGTAGATTGTAATGAGCGGGATTAGTGCAGATCGTAGCCCTTAGGTCACATGCTTCTTTGGATTTTGAAATATTACTTCCGGTTCAATCTACTAGTAGGACCTTGTGATTGAAACAAAAACATAGAATAGGTGGAATGCCACTAGGATTGGCTTTTGTTAAAAACGAGTAATAAATATTTTTGTTGGGTTGTTGTCAGCTAAGACTGGAGCAAGAACGTAAGGATAAGAAAAAGCAAAAGGAGAAGGAAAGAATAGCTCGGCAGAAGGCTGAAGGTACGTGGATGTCTGCAGCTCAAAAGCAGAAGCTACAACGAGCTCAAGACATGCTGGAACAATTAAAAGCTCAGGGGGTTGCACCACCTGGGGTTGGCGCTGCCGAAGTCGGTGGCGAGAAGAAAGCTCGACTTGGTACCCGAATACGTACTAAGAAGCAAAATCCAGTCAATAAAGAGCCTAGTGCAGACGGCGAGTTGAATTCTGAAGAGTCGGCGACAATCGGAGAAGAAGCAAAAATTGACGACGGCGGCAAGGAACTTATCGATACAGTGACGCCAACTGAGCCCAAGGAGGAATGGGATCAGTTGTCTTCAGATGAAGACGAAGAGGAAATTAGTAAAGATAGTTCGTCTGAAACAAAAGAGCAGCATCCAAACGGTAGGGACAGATCGCAATCTGTAGAGATTCTTGATAGCGAGAACGCTAAAGATAGTGACGACGATTCGGATGACTCAGATGATAATGAAAGTGAAGAAGAAGAAGAACACAAGACAGAAGCAGACAAAAGGAAAGATAAGGCAGAGGTTCGAATTCAGGTTAGTTTAGTTTAGCCGGTCAGGTTATGTCGCCAAAATTTTAATCTACGAGCGAATCATTACTCAAAATTTAATTGCGTAAAATTGATATCATATTTAATTCCTTTCAGAAAAGGCGCGAGGCAAATGAGAAAGCCAGAAGTCTGAAACACCTCAGGTGTCCTGTGGTTTGCGTATTGGGACATGTTGATACAGGTTAGGAATTCTCTCTGGAAAAAATACATTAATTTTGAATCCCTTGAGCAATTTAAGAAGCTTTTTTCATTTAGGGAAGACAAAGATTCTCGATAAACTTCGAAGAACCAATGTTCAAGACGGTGAAGCGGGCGGCATTACTCAACAAATTGGAGCTACAAATGTGCCCATTGAAGCCATACGCGATCAGTCGAAATTAGTTAAAAATGTAAGCTTGTAGCGTAGTTCCAACCATGGAAGACTTCCGTTTTTCATTTTGAAACAATATGCTACTGTACTAGGTCTGGCTTTTGACTAATTAATTTGTTTATTTCAGTTTGAGGAGCTGGAGTTAAAAATACCAGGCCTTTTAATTATCGATACGCCCGGGCATGAGTCATTCAGTAACTTGCGTTCCAGAGGATCGTCTCTTTGTGATATTGCCATCTTAGTTGTTGACATTATGCACAATTTAGAGCCTCAAACAATTGAGTCAATCAATTTGCTCAAAGCCAAGAAAACTCCATTTGTAGTTGCCCTCAATAAAATTGACAGGTGGATTGAAAAGCAGCATTTAATATTTTGTGGCTATTTTTTTCATTTTAATTTATGGTGTTTGTTTCGCGTTTTAAACACAGGCTTTACGACTGGCAGAGTACAATTGGAAGGAAAGACATTCGTGACGTTATGAAACTTCAGCCCCCGAATACTATTCTTGAATTTGAGAAACGAACCAAGGAAGTCACTCTCGCTTTCGCCGAACAGGTACAATTTAATACATCAGGAGAATTTATTCCATATTATGATATTATTTGAATAGCCATTCTTTTCTAAATTCAGAGCCTTAACGCAGCACTTTTCTATGATAATCCGGATCCCAAAACATACATTTCTATGATACCCACCAGCGCTGCAACCGGTATGGCATAGATGTTATTTTCGCTCTTCCTCGACAAATTTTCAACTTTTAAATTATTATTACTTATTACACAGGTGAAGGAATGGGCAATTTGATGGCTCTCATAGTGGAGCTCTCGCAGTCTATGCTAGCTAAGAGACTCATGTTTTCCGAGGAGTTGCAGGTATAAGTTTTTCAAGAACTGAGCTTCAGTAGAAATAGGAATTGAATTGTAGTTTTAGGTTGTGTTCCTTTTCCTTTCATCCTCTCCTCTCTCGATTTGCATATTGCATTTGTTAAAACCTGTATTTGGACGAGCTCTCAATCGCTTACAGTGATCAGATGGGCAAGATAGTCGATAAAGTACCTTGAAGATACTTTGCTCAAGATACTAAAAAGTTAGCCTCAACATAAAATATGAAGATAGTTTTAATAATTTTCTGCCAAGATACATTTTATACATGTGACTTGATTTACAAATATTATATTCGTTTTTCAAAGTACATTTTTTACATATGTTTATGACCAAAACAAGTTGGGAGATACTATAATATTTGTTTGGCCTTGCACACTAGCGCTTAGCACAGAAAATACTCTAGCGGAAGCGGAAAGCAGAATCCTGGGTTCATGATAATCGCAATTTTGAAAAAGTATCTTAATCTTTGAGCGTAGCTCCCAAAAGTTACAAGATAAAAGATACTTTTTTGAAATCTTTAAAATACAAGATAAAAGATGAATAATGTATCTTAAATAAAGTATTTAAATTCTTGTATCTTCAAGATAAAAGTATCTTGCCCAACCATGGTCATTCACGTCGAAACAAATTAATATGCCATTGTGCAAGTATTTTTGTACAAACAATAGCAGTTGTTTTACGCAATTGTACGCATTGACAAATTATTTTATTTAAACCCAAAATAGCAATCGTCCATCCATATTATTTTGCATTTATTATATTTTTTTTCTGTTATAGGCAACTGTACTGGAAGTAAAAGCGATACCTGGACTGGGTACAACGATTGATGTGATACTTTTGAATGGAACCATGAGGGAAGGAGACACGATGGTTTTGGCTGGAACTGAGGGACCTATCACTACTCAGATTAGGTCTCTTTTAACTCCACAACCCATGAAAGAACTCCGAGTTAAGGTATGGAGATTTAAACTAAATTTCAATTAAGATTAGAAACGCTTTGCATTGTAAATCGTAGCGTAGTTCACGTTCCACTCAGTTTTGCACTTTACTAATTTTGCAAGTGTACGAAATGTAGCTGTTTTTGTTTTATGGATGCAGAACAAGAAGTAATTTGGTAGAACAGGAGTTAATTTCGAAATAATATAAATGCATCTTTTGCACTTTTATTCATGTTACGGCAGCGGGTAAGCAAGCGGCCAAGGGACAGGTCACCAGGCCACCTTGAGACCTCATAAAATATTTTAACTCAGCGTATTCTCAGAGCAATGGCACATCATACGTCATGATTGCCATGCCTCATTGTTATGTCCCAGGTTAGGGAGTGACCAGGGCCTGGAACCAATCGTGGCCTCAGAAAGCTTTTCTAACTCACTCTCACGGGAAGAATGGGACAGCATAAATCATCTTGCTTCTCTGTTATTTAAATTTTTGCTTTTTGTTTAACGTCATCACGCTGGTGAATATTATAAAATTTGCAAGTATTTTACCTTGCTTCCTATTTAATATATCTTTCTCTGGATTCCAAGCCTACAACACATGCGCGACATGCTGCTTCCTACCTTTGTCATGAAATACATTAGCACATCTGCATAATGTAGTGCCTCCTGCTTCTCGTTATGGATTTGACATCGGAGATTAGACTACGGGGCTGGTTCAGAAGTTTTCTTTTAGGTAGAATTAGTTTTGAACTTAAGACTAAATTAGAGGGGCCAACTTGAATTCGAAGCCTTAGGCGAGGCCTACGGTCCGTTGGTCCCTGATCCTTCCTTTTTATTTAAATTTTTATTTAACTTTTCACAGCAACAGCAACTCTTACTACTTTGCAAATTAGAATGTACACATATGCGCTTGCATTAAGTATAATATGTTTTATGCTTTGTATTCCAGTATTTTCATTATTATTGAATTTTTTTTTATCAGTGCTCGGTTTTCTATCATGCTTTCCTATTAATTTGTTTCAGAATACCTACCTAGAGTTCAAAGAGATTAAGGGAGCAATCGGTGTAAAAGTTGCAGGAAAGGACCTGGAGAAAGCAATAGCTGGACTAAATTTGCAAATTGCGTATCATCCCGATGAAGTAGAAATCTGCAGAGAGGAAGTCAACCGGGAATTAAAGTCTGCCCTTAATTCAATCCGCCTGCAGGATCGAGGTGTCTTTGTTCAAGCCTCCACTTTGGGTTCATTAGAGGCATTATTGGAATTTCTCAAACAATCCAAAATCCCTTATGCTGGCATACGGATAGGGCCTGTCGTCAAAAAGGACGTCATGAAAGCGTCCATCATGCTGGAGCATGATAGTCAGTATGCTACTATCCTTGCGTTTGATGTGAAAATTGAGAAGGATGCTCAAGACTTGGCAGATAATCTTGGAGTTCGGATTTTCCAAGCTGATATCATCTACCATCTTTTTGACAAGTTTATGGCATATCGGGACGAATTAAAAGCCAAGAAACGAGATGAATTTAAACATATAGCAGTCTTCCCTTGTAAACTAAAAATTTTGCCTCAATTCATTTTCAATACGCGGGACCCGATTGTAGTGGGTGTGAGTGTGGAAGCTGGAACACTGAAGGATGGAACACCTATTTGTGTCCCGTCTCGTGAGTTCCTTGAGATCGGAGTTGTGACGAGCATTGAATTCAACCACAAACAAATGGAATCCGCCACTAAAGGTCAAGAAGTATGTATAAAAATTGATCCAATTCCCGGCCAAGCTCCAAAACTCCTTGGACGACATTTTGAGGAGACGGATATTTTAGTCTCTAAGGTATGTACTTATTTTAATGTAAGGAAGGGAGACAGGGCGGCATGGGTTGGAAGTGCAAGAGTACTATGAGCATATCCGGGAAAAGGATTTCCGCCGGATGATTTCGTTTCCGCTTGTCGCTCTTTTTCTAAAACTCAAACTCCGCATCCATCGCCCAAACCTCCATTCACAGTCTGCTTTGCTCCTATTCTAACTCATTGGGATCGGAGACAAATATTATTTACTAGCTCCCTACTGCACATGGAAAGGGACTTGCCCATGCCTATCCTGTTGTCGTAAATGATGGGAATGAATGACTCGTAAAGTAGGAACGGAGGAGTCGACTTTGATATATGGGGACGTGAAGCTATTATTACTTGGCTTCAAGTTGAACCAGAATCCTCCTACATAGCATAACAGGGACAGAAGACACATCCACACCACGGTGGATCCTTCTCCACTATATTCAGTCAGATGGATTGTCAAGTGCTTAAATCCCGTTTAGTTTACTCTCGTTCCTTCATAAAAGCCAACTGACGCTCTGGCTCTCCTCATTGGAGATGATGATGATGATGATGCTGATGATCTGAATGAGCGGAAACTGAGCACCATCACTAGTTTTCTTTTATATAATCCATTATAAAGGAGTAAAATGGCTAAATTAGAGCACTAAGCCAGTTTGACGACTCAGGCACTTTATATTACGTCTAACATGACGGGAATCAAACGGCCATTCAGCAGAAATGAATGATTGGTCCCAATCATCTCATCAACGAGATCCCCCTCTTCTCTTAACGATGATGACCTTTTTAATTATCTTTGAGCTGAATTGAGAGTTAATTGAATGAGTTAACGAGGACTGGGTTAAATTGACCTCAAAAAGTGTACACATGTGCAGAATTGATTAATATTTGTTGGAATTAAAATGTAAAGTGACGAAATGAGAGGAAGGGTTTGTGGTGTGGAAATGGAAAGGCGGAGAAAGGTAAAGGCAGGATCAGGGTTTTTAGAAGTGTGATTCAGTCAGTCCCTTTCCGTCGGTCTCACTTTGTGACTAACAAAACACATTTACATTACTACGCACGCATGCGGTAAGTAATATTTATTCGCAATGAGCAAAACGGATGTAATATCAGCTAAGGCAGCAGGGTAGGTTGGTGTAGTAGCACAACGAGCACAGGGAAAATGTCAGAATGTTGTTGGCTTTGATTGCATTGCAGAATGTAAGAAAATGCCTTTCAAAGATATTCCACATTGACTTTGACGCATTTCCTGCAAATGCTCATTTCCTTCAAGCCTGGAGCCAGGGTGCCAGGGGGAGAGCGAACGCGTTGAATAATTGCAAATTTTTGTTTCGCAATCCAATTCTCAACATTGCCAACCCAGCATCCCGTGTCCATACATTCAAGCTCCTATCAATGAAATCATCACGTACCCTCCAGACGATTTCTTAATACTAAATTATACGTGACATATATTTTGATTATTTGCAGATAACTCGGGAATCAATCGATGCTTGCAAAGAATATTTCAGAACGGATTTGTCAAAAACGGACTGGCAATTAATGGTAGAGCTGAAGAAGATGTTTGAAATCATGTAGTAGACAAATCGGCAGGAAATGGTGCAACATGATGTGACTTGAAATGAATTTAAATCGTCAGTGAATTTAAAGTCCAGCTCTTAGTAGCTGGCTAAGCAGAATTTTTCCCTTGAATTGGTCCACTGTACCATTAAAAATTATTTTAAATGTACTTTTTCTAAAAGTAGCTACAGGCAACATTAATTGAGGTATAATAAAAACTCTCGTCGTCTTTTGAAATTTTCTCTTTATTGCGTCACACCGAAGAAGCCTAGATGAACAAAACGCTTAAAATTGACCGGCCTCTCCCCGTAGAAATCATTTAAGTGTGTGTACGTGATTTTTGTGTGCTTTTCTTAATGTCATAATAAATCCTGGTATGGACGTCGTCAAATTTGAAATTAAACGAGAAATTTACGATCCTGTCTGAAAACCTCGTGTACTCTTGTCGTCTAATTAGGGAATTATTGTTGTTTATCCTGGCATGACGGAATGGCAATCCGCGGATTCCAACTGCTCTTCTGCTGTGGAAGACCCCCCTCCCAAGTTCGTCACTGAACGAAACGACAGTTTATGACCGTATTTATTATCTTTTTCCTGTTTCTTTTATTACACATTCATGAAGGAGGGAGATCCCACTCACTCTCGTCCTCGTCTTCCCTGTCTGTCTGTCCTCTTCGACTCCGCACACTCCCCATGTCGCTGTCTCAATATAAAAGAGGACGACGTCAACGGGTTGAGGACGAAGAATCCTATTTTTACCTATAAAAATCCATGCAAAAGGTTTCAGCTGTACGTATGTACTCCCTCGTCCTTCCAAAATCCTAAAGGAAAGGAGCTAAATGCTAAATCTAGTAACACAGTAATATGGAGGGAAACCTTTGAAGCGTAAGCCGGTTGAAGTGGACTTTACTTGTAGACATTTGGGTAAAATCTTCTTCCTTTCCTATAACGTCGTGAGGGTGTCGTCGTCATACATTCAATACGATCAATGGTAGGCCCCGGCCAGGAACCTTGTCGACAATCGTCGTAGCTACCGTCTCATCCCATGCCGTACTTTACTTTACGTTTTCCCCTTCAACCGTACCTACGTCCGCTCGCTGTGATTTTTCCATGAATGAATGAGAGTTGACAGGATGGGGAGGCATGGGATGTTTCCGGTGTGTGGGCGGCTTTTTACCCGCATTCCCTTTAATCCCAGCCCTCATAGCTCCCGTGCAAAAATCCTTTCAAAATACATTTGAGGGGGGAAGCCAAGGGTTTTCCGGACCCTCAGCCGCACCCCACCCCAAAAGGAGAGGGGGGGGGAGAGTCTCGTGTGTCTCGCCGTGCCGTGCCGTGGAGTTGCCGTTGCCGTGGGCATCCGCAGCAGCAGCCGTTCATTGATGAAGTCGTGGGCGAGGGCGGAGGGGGCGGGGCTTGGGAAGGCCACTTCATTTTGTGAATGAAATCCCCCTCAGCCCGTCTAACCTCCCAAAAAATCCCCACTTCGTCCCCCGACACGGCAGCCCAATTGTGTGTGTGGTTGCAGGGGAGCTTCCATTCATTCATCTCCCAAGCGCTCAGCTGAAAGGAGTCAAATTTTACTCCGGGGGAAATTAGAAGGCTGCCGATAGATATTTTTGTGTGGACTAGGTGCCGGAAGTCAGGATTTAAAGGACTTGACTTCAATTGTGGGGGGAGAAGTGAAAAGGGAGACAGACTGTTGATTGTGAAGTAATAAATCATTGGGAACAAATTGTGAATGTGATCGGATTATCTGATTTGTTCGTTCGCTGTGGACTGACTGACCGACCGACTGCAATTTGTAATTTTGATTGTCGTCGATACCGCCGCCGCTGCTGTCGACGACGCGGAATTAGTTGAAGGATATTTTTTTTTGGAAGGCAGACGCCAAGGAAGGAGCCGTTGCTTCACTTTAAATCACAGGTATGTATTGTATGATGATATATCCTTATATCCTAGTTCTAAAGGGGAGCACACACACACAGGACAGGAATCCTAGTCATAGTCATCATCATACATAGTTAGTTTGGATTGGGGGGAATGAATGGAGTGCGCCATGCTTTACCTGGCGGAATGAATGGATGGGATCCAACACGCGTGCGAGTACGGTTAGGTTTGAAGGATTTGTGAATGAATGAATGGATTGGGAATGCAAAATGCAAAGGATGGATTGGGGCTATCAGATGAGAGACTACTGTTCTGTGCCAGGGCACGGCACAAGCTCAACGGTTGATGGGGTGCCTTGCCAAAAAGTTGGTTGGTATACTCAGGAATGTGGGAAAGGCACTGCTAGTATCCGCACATGTGGCGTGAGGATTGGAAGATGGAATGGATTTTAAAGTTTCTAAGGTATGTTTGGCATAAGGAATAGGTAGGTAAAGGAATATATATATATGTACGTGATTTTTGTGGAGGATTTGGAGGGAATTGTAAGGCAACTTTCACTTTTGCGTAAACGGCACCTTCCATTCATTCGGAGGATGTGCGTAAAGGTTTGTTGCAAGGCAGTTGGCTTAATCAATTAGAAGTCCTACATACGTAGTAGATTTCCATTCAATCCATTTCATGCATGTTCTATACATGCATCAAATTAAAATCACAAGTTGACTTTTACAATAAGCCGCGTCCTTGTTGTTTAAAAAATAAATAAATGGATTTAGGTTTTATTTTACACGTCAATCCATTTTCCACGCTTGCCCTCCTTCAGTCATGTCATAGTCATAAACACAGGTGAACATCCAGAAGAGGGGGGTGGATTTGAACACAGAGGAACTGATAAGTGCACTGATTGCATTCCTGTGAATTTTTGATAATGATAAAAAAAATGATTATGACTAAGTGGAATAGGGTATACTGGAAAATAGAGACTTTGACACCCACGGATAGATCCGATTGCATGTCAAACCCAGGCGAGGTGTTTACAGCTTGCATTTACATTACGATACGTTCGACTGATGTATGAATGCATGCGTGGGTTGTCGCAAGTCCACTTTAAAATCGTTACTACTACGGCCGTGTGCATTTGGGGGGTTTTGAAATTTCTTAGAATTTCGCCATTCATTCAAGCGTTGGCTGGGATTGCGCGTGTGCCGTACTTGTGTGTGTGTGTGTAACAAATGGAACTTCAAAATTGGATTATGCAATCCTCATACAGCATTATTAACAAACAGGCGGAGCCGAGACGGCTTTTGGCTGGGAAACCGGAGCCATGCATGAATGAATGAAGTAGTTTAATTTTAATTGACTTTGTGCTTGTTTCACATACTGTACTAGTACAGTAAGAGTGGAGGAAGAGTAATGAATGGACTTCAAAATCCCCATGGCTTGTGCTTATGGTTCCACATTGTGATTATGATGATGAGGGTGTTTGTACGGTATGTACGCAGAAGCAGGGGTATAAAAAAAAGGAGCTGACGGTACAGAATATATTAATGGGATCGTGGGCGTTTGGGCCTGGCTTGGTCTGGTCAATCCATTCGGTCAATCCTCATCCTCAGCTATTCCTATGCTGACTCTTGTACTCTTTTCAAAATCCCATTCATCCTTTGCGTAAATGGTGGGTCGGTGGTTCGTCCAGGTAAATGGGAAGGTGGGTAGGTGGTGTGGGTGTATGTATAAAAGGACAGGGCGAGATATGTCATTCATTCTCTTCTCAAATGAAGGCTTTGGCTTGCATACCATACATTTGGATCGTGTGATGTGCCCTTTTCCACGGAGTGAAACAAAATGTGTTCCTCTCTCTCAATCCTTTTAGTTCGTGGGATTTGGGATCCCACAATGGTTTTTGAACCACACTCTCAACTCAACGGAGTAAATTGTTAGTCAAGCCAGGATGAAGGGAGTCAGGCACGTCCGTCCTTCTGATTTTTGTCCCTCGTCCACCATTGATCAATTCCATTTACCATTGGAAACCCTACGTAAAAATCCTCCTCGCCTTCCCTTGCAATCCCTTCTCTCTACATTCATTCTACTTTTACTACGTACGATGCTGACTGCTTCCTCGCATTCGTCAAGGATGAATTGTATCCTCCACCTTATCCTCTTTTTAAGGCATGGTCAATGGCCATCACTTCCGTCAACCATTCATAAGATCCCAAAGTCCCAGTCTCCCATTGTTTACTTCCTTTCCTCCGTCCGTCTTTTCCTGCACCTGGCTCCTTCTTTTGCTGAGTCGACGACTGAGTCCAACTTTAAATCTACTTTACTGTGTACAGTACTACTGCACTACGGACGGATGGTGGGAGGGGAGGGGGATTACCTTTCCAAGCTTTAATTATGATGAGTCAGTGTCTGTCTTTGATGTACTAAAATTTAAATGCTGTAAGATGGAATGGATTCATTGATTTTGATGATTCCTTCGGCTCAGTGATATTACTTTGGATTTGAATAGAAAAAAAAGCTCAATTTTGAGAGTGAGATAGTGGAATTCAGAGCAGATGAGGATAGTAGTGTTATGTGATAGTAAGGATTGGTCTCTCTTTTGAGTGAGTAGGCTTGGGTGGTGTTTGGTTGGGTTGTCTTGGATTTGCTTTGGCCTCACCCCGAAACGGAGCATTTGACATGGAATGCTTTGAAGAGACCAACCCATATGAGAGCCCATCATGACTGACTGACTTGGGTTGGGGAATGGAACTCGTGTGTTTGGACTGTGGACTGACTGTTTGGCTGGCTCCTTTGGCGTGTTCATCCTAAAGGCATTTGAGAGATGATACAGGATGCACTTGCCCCACTCAGATTCATTAGTTTTATTATCCGGATTCAAGGGATGGACGGAAGAATGAATTTGGTGGTTGACCGTTGACATTTGAATACCGCCTGGTTGGTTCTTATGGATGTATGGATTTGATTTGATAGAACAACTTGCTTGGGTTATCCATGGTGTGGTGGATTTATTGAGGGAGGTATATACTGCTGAACTAACAAATTCAAATCACTCATTCATTCGTTCCTATTTTGAATTAAGATGGGATTTTGGGATTACAGGCTGAATGGATATTCCCATATGGTATGTTACGTAAGGAAAAGCGGTATGGTTAGTTGTTTATTATGATATAAGCAGCCCGAGTCCGAAGTGGAATGTAAGGATAGGATTTTAATCTCAAATTAAATGCATTCCTTAACTTCCGGATTGTTTCCTCGCATTGGGCCCGGCAATTGGATTTTCCACCAACCGGCGTTCTAAAGCTTTTTTTCTTCTTTTAAAATTGAAGTTAAAGTTTTAGCAAGGGTAAAAGACCTCTTGGTTCGCATGTGGGATCTGCGCATTTGCAGTAGTGCATTATTGAGCGGAAGCAGGTGGAATTTCCCGGCATGAAATTACTTCAATTACTTTTTGCGGTGGACGAGTTGGACTGACTGCGGGAACCTTCATTCAAGTAATTAAATTGAGAGCCAAGCGGACGGAGATGGACTAAAAAAAAAGTCTGAGGACGAGATAAATGTAACATTACCTTATGGGAAGACAGACTGGACTGTGTATATAACCTAGCCGTGGATGGGAAACAGAAAGCGTCCTCCCCAATAAGACTCATTATTTTTCCCTTGATTACAATATTCCCGTCCGTGGCTGGCGGCCTTATGACATATTGACTTTGGAGTCCGTCTCATTAGTCAATTCCTGATAATCATGACTAGATTGGTTAAAGGCGGAGAATCCATATCCACGCCATGGATTTAAGCTAATGAGAATTAAATCAATAGAATTTTCCTTGAGATCCATGGAATTTTGACCCCGTGCCGGTCCCCACTTTGCCATGTGTTTGTGTAGGAGTCTGTGTCTTGGCTGGATTTTTTTTTGAGATTTGAAGTGCGTGTGTATGTGTGTGTGTGTGGAGGTTGAGGAATGAAGGAGTGTTGTTGGAGTTCAAAAAAAATCTTTTTGGTCTGCCAACCTTTCCCAAGTAGTTGGGTAGGTTTATATAGCCAACAATTCCTTTTCTTGAAGGCATTATTCCTCTTGGAGTTGAATTGAAGAAGCCACACTGCTGGTAGTTGTAGTGAGAGATGAAGAACGTGGACAGGTAGGTTTCCTGTACGTGCGCTCCAGTGTTGATTCGCTTTCTGTAAATGTGGCTCGAGGTTCTTTCAGTACAATTCCTTATCTTTACAAGACTCACGACTAACTCCACCACTAGCTATATGCTCCTCTTATTTCCTTCAATGGTTCGGTCCTATCCTTGCGTTTTTTAAGAGTTCCACCGAACCCATTCTCTACCTTCAACTTCATCTCAGTGAGTTTCAAAAAATATTAAAAACCCATTTGATGATGGGAAAGCAATTTATTTTGCAATGAATCCCGTTTATGACCTCAGTCAAACCGTGAATCATGGATGCGTTTGACGAAATCTCTGCCTACAAGAACATCAAGCCCTATTTCAAATTTTGACATTAAACTCGACCATAACATTTGATTGGCTGTCTGCATCTCCATTGGATGATGGGTTGGAAGAGATTTTAATATCCCTGGTTTTTATTTCTAAAGCATTTAATACCTTTCATTTTACGACGACCCATCACGTTTTAAGCCTCGAGAAAATTTGTTTTGTCTTTCCATGTTCATGTTATTGTTGTTCATATGAGGATCACGCGAGTAATAAATGTTTTTGCCATTATTCACTTCCTGGATTTGGAGCCTAACCTGAATCTAATTTTTTTCTAGCTCATGTCATATTGGAAATAAACCCTTCAAAGGCTTACATACAGGTTAAGGCAAGAAAAGGGCCTCTTCCAAAATCCTCAGTGATAGAGGGTTTTTTAAAAGCGTGAGAGTTTGAGGGGGATGCCCGAGCCAATGCAGGAGTTTGAGTACCGAACCAAACGAGTAAAGAAAAAGACTCGCTCGACTCGTCCAGATTTGTTTTTGTGGATCTCTTCCCCCTTCCTTAGGAAAAGAGATTTGGACTCTTCCTTTCTTGAGGTCATTTCGCAAGTGTCAACTTTTTCAACACGAGAGAGCTAGAGCCGAGAGACTTCTTTGATGGGATTGGGGATGGTGAAGGAAGAAGGGAAATGAGGAGAGGTGGATGGGATTGTAATAAGCTTCCATTCCGGTACGACCTCTCGTCTTTACTTCTTAACCCTATATGTATCATTACCTCCGTTTCGTCTTCTTCCTCACAACAATTACCTATGGTGGCTGGTTGACTGGATACCTCCATCCGTTCCTACATACACATGCAATCCACAATTGCATATATCCTCTTGTATGGTTTGGTGAAAAAGAAGGAGGGTTAGGATGGATGAATTCTTCTTTTCTCCCTCACCCGTTCCGTTGAGTAATCAACCGGACGGGACTAACTAATTGTTTTCCCAGCATACAATTACTCACATTACATCGTAAAAATTTCAAATCCCCCATCCCTCCCTTTTCCTTGGACAAGCTTCACGCCAAGGACGGTCACGAAGAAAAAAAAGAAGGGAGACTGGAAAGGAAAATTAAATTACTTGGTCCGTCGTCGTCCGTCCGGACAAATCATAGTGTTGACTTTTTAAGGAAGGATGGGGTGGGGATGGAATGTGTGTTGGAATTGTTGACTTGTAGAAATAATAATATTACCTGGCTCAAGTGGGTGTAAAGTTTGGTTTGACTCGAATAGGTTTTAGGAATTGGGAAGAGTAAAAATCCATACATACATAGTACATGGGGGAATGTATTAGTTAGTTCGGAAGTGTGAATACTCCCCGATCCCTCTCAACCCACCTTGTATTCATTTTGGAAACATTTTCCCAACTTGATGAGAGTTTTTTTTCTGGTGTGTGTTGTTGGGAGTTTGGATTATTTGCTCCACAATTGATAAGGGAACTGGAGAGGAAGTGATAAGGTGGCCCGTGGCTTGCTGCCATTGTTTATGACTTTCTTTCATTCTTTCCTCACTGGACTCCCGTAATCTACAAAACACCCACTCGTGTTCGTGTTTATTATATATGTATTTATAGGTTAGCTTAGCTAGCACCCACCAGAAAAGGGAAGTGGTAGTAAAGTTGAGGTTTGTTTGGACGTTGGATTGGAAAGACGGACGAGGGAGACGGGAATTTTTTTCTCCATCCTGTACCCCCAAACCTTTGCCTACCAACTAACTAACTCCCCAAATAATCGATGAAGGAAGTCCAAACGGAATTATATTTTCCTTTTGATATGGAGGAACTATTTTTTATTAGGAAGGGAGGTCTTGGGTGGTGTGACTGATTGAAGAGTGGGGCGTATCCCTTTTTATCTGAATGGGCGAAAAATAACTTGTCGTGAGTGATTAGGTATTATTTTTGCGGTTCTTTCCAATCTCAACTAACTCCGCCAGCTTATATATCTCATTTGGTGTTTTCCTTTTAGACCCCCCTTCTATTCTTTTCTGGACACGCGTAGCATTTCTCCGAAATGGAATGTATATCTATCTTGCCTTGTGACTTTACCCTTCCTTGTCATTGAGGGGAGCAGAAGGATATTTTATTTTGAATACATCATAAAACCACAAAGCCGAGGGTTCGGGAATAAAATAAACCAAACTTCACGAAGGCTCCAGCTTGGAAATTGAGCAGGGGGGGAAACTGTCAGCAAATCACCTTTGTTGTTGGGGAACGCCAATATTTTTGCGACGTTTCGTGCTGAGGCTCTTCACCCATGTGTAATTTTAAAGATGAGTATGGGGCCATGCCATATAATGGATTTGGAAAGACACAAGGAATGTTTAATGTGTTTTGACTTGACTACCCTCCATCCAACACATGTAAACTCAAAAGTCTTTTTACGACTTTTGCCTGTAAACCATTTGAAGAACTTTCAAAGAGAAAAAAACCACGGACCTCGTTTCATCCTCATGAGAAAAGCAATTGATTACGCTTGACTGGGAATGGATTTTGAAAAGCCATACTCCGTTTTAATTGTTTGGATCCCAAGGAAAGGCGTTTTCACAACTATTGTTTTCCAAAGCCATGAACAACCCCTTCGGAACGGAGTTTATAATAATAATTTTAATTACTTCATCTGAGCAACGAAGGAAGAGGAGAAAAAAAAATCCATTCCCGAAATCCTTTCCCGTTGCCGCTGTGGTTAATAGTCCATGTGGTTATTGCCCACCCTTCCCCTTCTCCACATAAATTTAATTTACCGTGTGTCATAAGTGTCCCGCCAATTAAAATTTAACCTGACGCTTCATTTTCGCTAATCTTTCCCTTCCTGTGTCGGTACAAAAGAGAATCGGATATTTTTTTGTACACCAATAGATCATACGCTTGAATGAGGATCCATTCCTCCGTCTCATTTGACCCAAACGGATTCCCTCCCAAAAAAAAACATTTTTACGAGTTTTCCACACCTTCACGGGGGATGAAATTCACCCTTGCAGAACCTAGCCGGCCGGAGAAATTGAGCCGCCCTTTAGATCCCTTGTGGTGTGGCAATAATAATTTTCTCTCGTCTCTTCAAAAAAAAACTCATAAAAATCACAGACAGTTGTTGTTGTCCCTCCACCCTTCATCTCATAATGAAGCTTGCTGTTGTTGTTGGTTGTTATTCAAAGGGTTGGGATGAGGGAGTAGGTTGTTTTTTTTCAAGAAATTTTCTTTTAGTTTGTCTGACCAGGACACGAGATAGATTTAACTAAATATTTTTTATTGAATCCATCCATTCCCTCTGCATTTCCTAATCAGTGAGGGACTGGATGTATGTAATCCATATCGCACTCAGAGCTCGGGTGGAGCAGGAGCCGCGACCTGTGAATGTGAACGAAGGGCGTGGGCTATGAACGAGTGGTCTATTAAAAATGGCCATCATGTACTCACTCCTCATTTGAGATCATAAAATATTAATTGGCGAGAAAGGATTTCATCTGCTGTACTAGCTGAATCAGCTCTTTTTGTGGAGGAGGCGAAGGGGTTTACTCCCCTAATGTACAAGTACAGTACAAGTACATATACTTATGTATATAAGGCACGCGTGACTTTGATGGAAATAAATCCCTTGGATTCAAGACGTCTTGTTGATCTAATTGTACTTGTAAAGGGCAAATCTTCTTAAAGAAGATTAATTGAAAAAATAAATAAATATTGTGTGATGATTTCCGTATCCCCAAGGTATATATATGTGTGTGTGTGTTTGGATTGCTCATCTTTCAGCCTACATCGGATGAGGAAGATTCTTTTTTTTTTTGATTCGTTTGCTTTTTCGTATTTGGGTGCGTGAGCTTAAGGAAGGATGAGGACTCAAATCCTTGTTTAGTGGCCAAGGAGTGGTGGGTTGGTTGGTTGGTGGTTTTACAAGAGATGATATTCAGTTGTAGTTGTTGTTTGAGGTGGCTGGCTAGCTTGTTGAGCTGATCAAAGTTCTTCTTTGGATATGCTGTCTTCTCGTTTTAGGATGAAGATTTTTGGTTTGGTTTAGTTTGAGTTGTTGGCTCACCTTCGCTCCTCATCCGTTCAGTTGTAAAGCTTTTTCCTCTCTCAAGTCCATCCGTCGTCGTCCCATTCATTCCGGCCAAGGAAGCCGTTTTCTGCTCAGCCAAGCCTTTCAAGAAGCCACGTTTCATTCAAGAAGGAAAAAAAATGGGAGGGGGGGTTAAGGAATAGATGGGGTCGAAAAGGGGGGGATGGATGGCTGGCGGGAGAGAGGGGATTTTACATGGGTTTCAGCTTTGTGCCTTGTGTTAGATTGGGATTCATTCATTCAATGATGTCTACGTACGTACGTACGTCTTTAAGATGGGAGTTGAAGGTGAGATTTGGAAGGGAGATGAAGGGAGGCGAATGGTGAAGGAAAAGACGGAATGAAAGAGGAATAAGGATTTTAAGGCAAAGGGTGTCCCCCTCCTTTCAAAAACCCCCCCTCATTCAGAGTAAGCCAGATGGGAGCGGAACCAAGGATGATGATGAAGGATCCACGCTTAAAACCTTAAATCCCCTCTCTCATTCCTTAACTACTAACTTCTCCTCTCTTCCTTTTTACCCTCATCTTCTTGTACTTGTACGTACGTACACACAAGTTCCCATTCTAGGATCCTCTCCTCAAAAACTTTGCCCCAAACACACAGTCCAGTACTGTAAGTGAGAGAGATCCATTCACATGTATGTACGGATACGTAGAGATATTACATACCGGACGGATTAAATGGATTGGAATTGTAATTAAATGGGAGATACAAAAATGTAGTGACTGTTGTTGTGTTGTGTGTGTGATTGTGGTACGGACGGATGTACGTACGCACGTACGTACTAAATATTTGGGATGGGGTGGAAGGATTTAAATTGTGAAATTAAAATGAGAGGATTGAGATTTAACTGTGAATGTGATTTTGAGACTTGATTTGAAGTCGGGTGATACAGTGATAATGGTTGGGGATTGGATACTTCCGAATTTAAATGTAAGGGGTAATGTGGATTGGCAATTTTGATTTAAATCAGAATTGTAATTGTCTGTTAATGTGGATTGGTTTTTGTGATGGGATTAGTAGAATAGGATTTAAATGGAGGGATATTGAAACGGATGCTAATTGGATTTTTTTTTAAATTTTCCAGGGAGTGAAGGAAGGGCGTACGGAAGGGATCCATGGTTGGATGGCTGACATGTGTCCAGATGAGTTGCTTCCATGGTCCCCGGCAACCCCCTTCCAGCTGACTTGCCTGGAAGAGGCAAGGGTGCTGTGAATTGGGAAACGTAGAGCTTCATCCTAAGATGTACGGACCTGGTTATTTTTTGGAACGGGAAGGTGTAAAGGAAATCAATCCTCAATTGAATGATTTTGGAATTGAGTGACAAATCAAGATGAGGATGTTTGGTGGATTTTTGTGCAAAGTGCAAAATGCTCCTGTTGTGTTGGACAGAGAATTGTGTCACGGACTGAGAACCTGAAATTAAAAATAATCCAAATAAGAAAAAAATCCCCCTTTCCCATTCTAAATGGCACAGAATGGTTTTGGGCGGCGGGCGAGTCATGCTACGAGGACGTATCCTGGAGCCGCTTCCAGACTTGTGAACTCTCCAGGATCACCCCCATCTCCACCACCCCCTGTCCCATCATCAACTGGAAGAGCAAGTAGTTCCAGTCTTGGAAATGTCCCATCTGTTTTTGTTCGACCCTTGTCTCGCTCTCAACTTGCTCCAATGGCTGGAGGGATCAGTAGTCCCCCTTCACCCCCAGCTCGCCCAATCTCCTTGGATCAACCACGCCCCAATGCAGAACGTCATCGGAACCTGTACTTGGGTGCCCCTCTCCCATCCCATACCCCACAAATCCAACAACAAATCCATACCCGTGGTCATCCAATTATTGTTACGGGTTCAAAAACTCGACTCGACTCCAGCATCACAGCAGCGGAGCAAGTGAGACTCGGGGTCAGTGGTGGCTCCTCCTCCATGACCCGCTCCCTCAAAAGTGATAAATCCCATCGGACGACGGAGGAAAGTCTTGGAGGAGGCGTCGTAACGAGCCAACCGATCAAACGTGGACTGCTGGATGAGTCAACGGAGTCTGGGAAAGTCAAATTGGCAGAGTCTTCAATTGTTTGTCCATATTGTCGGAAGTGTCGTTGTGAGGCATGTACAACTCCACGACCTCTTCCCTCCAGATGGATCTGTTCAAAATCCATTCATTGTGGACCGGAGCCTCTCCTTGACTACGTCACATGTCTTTGCTGTGTGAAAGCCGTGTTTTACCATTGTGGAAAAAATCATGAGTCGGACGGTGGGGTCATTTGTGCGGACAAACCCTGCTCTTGTGCTCCTCATCGGAAATTTTGGCGTTGGGGCTGTATGGCAACTATGTCTCTAGTGTTACCATGTCTGTGTCTCTACTGGCCATGTAAGGGGTGTATTCATGTTGCTGAGAAAACCTACCAAAGGTACCACAGTGGGAATGGTTGTAATTGTCATCCGGTGGGGGGATCCAGTAAACCCATGGATGGAGGAGGACATGAAGAGGAGAGAGTTTCCTCGGACTTCCATGGAAGGTCAACTTCCGTGGGAACCGTGCGAATGCCGACTGGGAGCGGAGGAAGTAGCAAATTGTTACCGTCATCCCCATGACCTCTACGTTGTTGTTTTTTTTTGTTTTCTTTTGGTGGGTTTTTGGGAGGGGAAACTCCTCGACGGAAATGATAAAATTCTGGACAAGGATGACCAGCCCCAACCAAATCATCAAAACCTGGATCGACTGGACTAGGCTTAAAGCTTACAAAACAAAAAAAATCTGCTTCATGCTTGCTTGCACGACGATGATGTTTTCCTTTTGGATACCCAGGCCCTTAAGGGAACTTCCAGCACTCCGGCTTCCAGGACAGGATTTGATGTGACCTGGCCTGGCTGGGAAAGGAAAGGAACTAGCGGGATCCAGCTGACAAATGACAACGTTCCCAAAGGAGAAATTTATATGGATGAGGAGGGGACGAATGGATCCCAATGCTTTTTCAGCCACATTAATTTCAGCAAACTCAGCCTAGCCTTCTGTCCGTCGGTTGGATTTCATCTGCCGGAAAAACGAGTACGAGTATCAATATGTCAAGACTGAGATTATTGATCATGAAGAAAAAAATTTTTGTTGTAAGGTGTGAAAGGGATGCTTAAAGAAAATGTGTGTGGACATGCGAGCAAGAGGTATGATACTGAATTCAATTCCAAAGAAGTACAGTTACTCGCCAAGAAATCCATTATTACCTTTCAGTGTTTTTATATATGGGGAATTTAAGTTCTATACTTAGCTAGAGAAAAATATTACCTTACTACATTGCATTATATTGACTACAAAAGGAGTGGATGACTTGGTGAAACAAAAAGTGCGTCGAGATTTACAAGCTTAAAAAAAACTTTTATCGCGTTGTCAAAGCTGAGACATGCACTACCTACCCCCGCAAAAAACAAGCTATTGTCTAAATGGAGTGCTTCCCCTTCCAAATGCTCAAGTGTGTTTTAGCTCTGTCGTAGTTTTCCCAATACAAATGCCTGTAATAATTTTATTTACATAAAAAATAAGAATGGTTGGTTTTAATGTTTATTCGTATTAACGTTCGTTGTATTATAGTGTAGACCTCAGACTAGACGGTGCACTATGTAATGGTTTTGACCTGGGTCACTCACCGGGGAAGAACCCCATATGTCCGGAGAATATGTACCCTCTACTTTTACACATTACAAAAAAACAGAAATTTTATAACATATTTTGAGTCACATGGAGATGGAAAGGGATGAGAAGGATCAAAGGATTTGTCTTGCCAGTTTTACCACAACGATAAATTCAATCAATTTTTACTCATCTTTTTGTGGAAGGGGGATGGAATTTGTCAGGGTTTTTTTTTTGTGAAACCTGTTTTTATTTTAACTCTGTCCCATCGGACCCATCACTCCACGTGATCATATTTATATTTTGTTATTGTTTTTTTTGGATTGACTCCCTAATTTCCTGCTCTCCACTCCCTTGAAAAGGATTGAGTACGTACTCTCTGTGTGATTGACCTAACCCAGACGGAACCATCAACTAAAGCCGCTAGTCACATTTTGAAGCATATGCTAACTGCATCACAACAAAATATTAAATTTTACGCATCACATTACACACATTTTTTGATGTCATAGCTTGAGTTTAACTCCACTCCTACAAAGAAAGAGGAACAGAAACCTTTTATAAAATGATGGGAAGAAAGAGAATTAATAAAAAAAAGGTGTACAGAGTTGAATATATAAACGGAAATCAGTTTCCCCTGCGTGTGACCATTATTTTGGGACAGAACATTACATTGGGTCAGCTGGGCTCTCATCCAAGTCCCCCTCCCCTCTCATTTCCCTTCTTACAACGGAAGGGCTTTTGCCTTGGAGTTTTGGAGGAGGATGAACAGGTTTTGGAAGGGCTCCTGTCTTCCCTCCTTCTCACCCCCCACCCTTCCCTTCTCCCGCGTCATCTTTAAGAAAGGAGTTTCTTAATGGAATGGGGAAGACGGAAACTAAACGGGTAGGGACATACATACATACATGGGATATCCATTGCAAACAGTTTTTGACCATATGGTACTCCCGAGGAAGGGAAAATTAGGACGTGAAAGCGCCAGGCTGGCTTCGGATGAGACGAGGAAAAAAAAGACTCCCGGACGCCTGAAGGAAAGGAAGCAAATCCAAGGGTGCTTCCTTCCCCACAATACCCAAAAATCAAAGGGTCTACTTAGGATCTGGTTTTTACGGCTAAACTCTCTCTCTCGAATGAAGGAAGGCTCCGCCGGACTTATTTTTTTTTACCCTAGGGGTGTAGTTTTCCCCTAGCCTAAAATCCTGACTCAAGGGGCACTTCTTGGATCCCTTTGAACGGAGCTACTGATTTGGACAGACGGACGGTCGGTCGGTCCAGGCTAATGGTTGGACGGAATTGCCGCGCTTCTTCAAGATTCAGGGAATGGACGGACGGGACTGATTGGAAAACACATGCCGGGCTCCTTTACTTCCGGTCTTCGGCCAACTAAACTGTAGTAAACCTCCCCAGTTCTAGGTTTCGGTTGGGGATTGACAGGGCTGTTAATGAGGTTATTTTGTGGCGACTCCATTTCCGACTCATTCCTCTGGTTCCCAGGAATCGAGGAGGCATCCTTTTCTCAAAGAAATTATATGGCACATTGCATTGATTTATTAGGTTGGATTCACTTTTAGTTTTTAATTCAAAATAATCCTCTGTGGATTCATTACTACTGGGCAGGATACAAAAATTTCAAGACTTACATATAAATCTTAATGGAATGGGAAACACTCCCTACGCATTTCAATAAATTTTATCTCTGTCGGCATACGCAATCTACTAGGCGTTATAGTCTCGGAATACTCTATTAATTAGTTTGTCCTTTGATATTTTCAAGTTTATGAAATTTAGAGAGGAAAAGGTGAGTAGGATTTGTGAAGGAACCACGGTTCGGTTGCCAGGAGAAGTGTATGCTAAATTAAGCATGCGGAGCCGGCGGAGATGATTCGAATGAGTAGGAGAGCATACATTGGATTACATTTGGGGAAGATGAGCCGAGGCATGAACTTGGACAGGACTGATAAAAAGTTTTTTTTTCTTCTCCTTCTCATCTCTCTCTCTCTTAACTTGGTTTTTCCGAACTTTGATTGTGAAGGTTGTTTATCTTTTTCGTGAAAGAGTCTACTAAGGCGTTAGGATTTTTGAAGGAAGCGCCTGCTGGATTCCCCTGACTTGAACGACTGTACTGGAAACACGGAGAACTAACTGAATATGGATGGTTGTTGTTTAGGAACGACAGACGTACGTACGGTACGTAACGGGATGATTCCCCTGACTTGAACGACTGTACTGGAAACACGGAGAACTAACTGAATATGGATGGTTGTTGTTTAGGAACGACAGACGTACGTACGGTACGTAACGGGGAGGGAACTCAGCTGAGGAAATCAGTTGAACAGTTTTTCTTTTTGGACACGGACAATGAATGAGGTCTTTGTCTCTTATGAGACCCTGGCCCTTTGCTCATGCTGATTTGATTGAATCCACAAAACCAGGCTGCCACATATCCCCCCGTCTACATCGTACGAGTTTAGTTTTTCTTTTTCCCTTAACTGGCACTCAGCTACCCATGCCATGGCCAAGCCAGGGAGGCGAGGTCTGCGAAGAAAAGAAAGATATTTTGACATGACAAGCTTCAATCCAATGCATTCCTTCAAAATTGACCTAACTGACCCTCTTTTCATCACCACGCCTTGTTGACTTCCACACATTTCTTCCAGTTCAGCTCACCACCGGTAGCCGAGTCCCCAACCCATAGCATAATGCTAATATTTGGTACAAAGTTCGAGATCCTGCTTTGTTGGAAATTTTTTGGGAGGTAATGCTGAAATCCTACAAATTAAATTAGGACTGTGAATGTGGCAATTTATGCTGATTAGCTGTTTTTATTATTCTTGTAGTACACAAGGCCCAAGGTTTAAATTGGTTTGAAATCCATTAGATCACCAATCCATTCATTTCCTTGGAATGAATGAGAAAGGGTTTGGGATCTTTCCTCAGCTTAGTAATCGTGGGTTTATATCTTTTGACCAGCCAAAGTTTGATGAATTGAGGACGACATTATTACGAAACCATTCAAGTTCACTAGATACGGATATACTGACAAATAAATGCAAAGCAAAGTATAGAGTGGACGAGGGTGTAGTACTTCAGCTTGGACTTTCAAAAGCCATGAAGGCAGCAAGGCAAGGGACTCTTCAGGGGGTACTTATTTCTTCTCAACCTGAATTCAATTCACCGGAGATGAGATTACAGCTGCAATGCTGAAAAACTTCTCAATTCTAAGTACGACCTTCCGTCTGTCCGACCCGTCCGCCGTCCGCCCTCTTATTCCACAAAATCCTGACTCCTCCGTCAGAATGTGACCAATCCGTTTCCCCCTTATTTCCCTGTCCTCAAATCACACTCTCGTCACTCAACTGAACAAATCTTTTCCAGCCGTCATCACTTATAATCCATCATACTTTCAAGGAGGTTTCTGCAAAACCAAAACATTTAAAAAAATGGAAGGCAAAGGCAGAGGGAAAGAAGGTTCGTGTATTTTGCTTCGAGTCTAACAAAACATGGTCCTGGTCCTCCAGGTAGTAAAAATTTAATACAGAGTGCACACTCATTTGGTTCTGTCGTTAATTCTTATTTTTTCAAAATTTTCGCCATTAAAGATATCCTTATAAGCCTAAACTCAATTGCCGAAGACGTGAGATTTCCATCTTGTTGCCTTTGGACACGTCATAAAATGAAAATAGCATTCCGAGGATTCGCGATTCGCCACGTAGGAAAAGAATATTAAATTTAATGGCCAACATTGACGATCCCCGTATCAGGTCTGGCGCAAGCAGAGATACTGGGGATGAAATTAGCACGAACCTCATGCGTGAACACTTAAAAGCAAATTTAATGATTTCCAATTTAATGTACCATTTGAAATTGCGACCATCTCAGTCAAATTTTGGGCAAAGATTGTAAATCATGGCAATACAATAGTCTCTGGGCTTGGCTGGTCACACACTGCCAATTTCTAGTATAAAACGCCAAATCCGGCTTGCATTTCAAGGGGAGTCCCGTTTTTTGCGCACAAAGGTGAGCGTGTGAATTGTTGATTTCAAAAGACCAAAGGTGGGCTTCCCGGGTCCACACTATTTGACTTTTGGCTGGTAAGGTGAGGAAGGGGAAAACGCTTTGATTGAAATCACGGTGTTGAGAAGGGGGTCCATGTGAAGATTGGGTTGGAGTTGGTTTTTGGAGAAATGATTTTAAGGGTGGAAAAGTTGC
>JAAXYW010000889.1:0-27145 GCA_036851895.1 Orthonychiurus folsomi | reverse complement strand
CAATCCAAAAGGGGAAGCATTGGCTCAGGTCAAGGTCACCCCGGAGGTCCACCGGGTCCATTAGCCAAGGAGGAAGAAGGCGGGGCGGAAGGGGGACTTCTTCCCCTAGGCGCGGAAGCTGAAGGGGAAAAACGGAAAAGCATTGAGGGTAATATTTTCAAAACCACTATGATACATTTAGGAATTGCTTCTAGCTGTGTTTTTCTTCTACAGGTGATGAAAAGAGCAAGCGAGGGAGCTTGCCCAAACCGGATGACGCTAAATCCGTGGTACCCACTCTCGGAAAGGACGGGGATTTGACGACAACCCTTCAGGAATTATTCACTTATCAATCCCATTCTGCAGAAAATGTAGCAGCTAAACCACTTCGTCGCCCTAAATTGGTTTTCGAGAATTCATTCCAGTTAGAATCTAGTAAACCATTCTCGGCGACTAGGTCAGAGGCTTTGATTAAAAGGACTTTGGAGGAAATGTTGGAGAACGTCAGATACAACTCCAAGACTGTGAACAACATCTGCGCTCAGGTTGCGGAGAAAATTCGAAGTCGACTTCTCAGCTATCGTTATGATCGGTACATTGTGTACTTACTAATTCATGTACATGCCTGCCTGGCTAAAAAAAAAGCTCTGTCGTTTTCAGGTACAAACTTATTATTATCGTCACCATTGGCTCAAAAACCCGTCAAGGGGTGCACCAGGGATTTCGTAATCTTTGGGATCCTGCTCGGGACTCCTATGCTCATGGATCATTCATGAATCTGAGTATTTTCGCTTGTGCTTGTGTCTACGCTATATATTTTGAGTAGACTCGGAGAACGGGTTGAATTCTTTTACGGACTAGGATTGTGTTAGTCAACGTACGGAAAAAATTGTAATAGACGTCGTGTAATTTGAAAAACATGTATTACTGGGCCACATAACTGACAATAAACCTGAAATACATAAGATAAGAAATAACTACTGTTAGAAGCCTTGCTTTCGAAGCCATTCTTTCACGTCAGCCAAATAGTCCTGCCGAATAGTGACAGTTCTCGTGCATTCGTGTGCATGAGTAAGGATGAATTTATCAGGATATTTATTCTTGAGATATCTGCCGACTTGCTTCTCGAGTTCCTATTTAAACAAACGAGCACTTGTTTACATGCTTTTGTACTTAACATTAAAACAAATTTAAAGTATTCTAGCTAAAATTTAAAATAAACATACCCATATATTCCCTTCAATTCTGCGAATCCGAGTAATACGCTTCTCTCCTCTCCTCCAAATCAACAGGTAAACGGGGATCATATGGTTCTTTGTTCTACGAACTAGATATTGTAGATTGGGCTTAAGATTCTGTGGCGTCCACCCAGAGGGATATTCTATTGAAGGATCTGTTGGACAGTCCGGAACATGAGTAGGTGGAAGTAATTTCTCAACAAACTTCCATTCCTCGTAGGATTTCTCCACTCCGGTGTAAGCTTCGGGACCTTGGGCCAGCTTGGAATCGTAGTACGAACTTCCTCCGAATCCTGTCCCGTAACGAATATTGTAGACTTGCTAAAGTCAAAACAAAATAATTAAAATAATTTTAATTTATTAACCCGCGCGCGAGTTAAAGGCTTCTTTCTGCACTGCTCGCTCATACTTTAATTCTTGACACGGGCAATAGATATTGTTTTAATTTTATCCACGCGATGCGATGCGTTGTTACACTGAATGAGATTTAATTAGTTGAAATTGGTGAAACCGACCAAGCAAGTTTTCCAAAGGCTTTCTTTCTTCCCATTTAACATATTACATAGTAATTTCAAATCAAGCGAACTTACCGGAGTGCAGTAGATATACTTGGCAACTTGGAAGCCAGAAGACAGCCTCCGTAGCCAGAACATGGTGATTTCAAATTTCCAAGAACCCTTAATCCCTTTTTCGTATTTTATCAGCACTGGCAAACATAAAAATTCAACGAATTGAGACACGACCCAGAATTATTTGGCCGGAATAATTCGCGGCTTTTCCTGGCCATTGAGAGAGGAGTGCTTCTCTATGCATTGTAATATTTTTCACCCAGATTTGTCAGTGATTCCCAAAATAATTATGTTCAAGATTTATTCAAGTTTAACCTAAACTCGCCCTCCAAGGGCCCTAATCCTCGAAAAACTAATACAAAAACGCACCACTATTTACTCACTAATCAAATAATTTTAATTGAGTAATTGAATGTGCAAGATCGATCAGTCACCTTCATCTCAGTCTGCTATGATGTAAAATAAATTTGAATGCCCTCCCTGAGAAACATTTTAATCCTATCTTTGCCTATAGTTGAAATATAAAAAATTGATTGATTGGCCGAACCACCAGCAATAATACCTGTCTATACTTGTTTTGACTTTGACCTTAAAAGCCACGAAGTTCTAACAACTCTAGCGACATTGGATAAGTCACACGAATTTGAGTTTGAACTTGACCCTTCTACTTTCTTTCTTATTATCAGAACCTTAGTTTTCGGCTGGTCCCTCAAGTGATTGCTAGTCTTTAGGTTTGGCTCTGGCTCCTCATCGCTAGTAGATTCCGTCTTAACAATGCATGGATTTGATGACAAACTTGGAGTGCTAGACGGTGCTCCAGGATTACTTAGTTCTCGATATCTAGTCCTATGTGTAGATAGCACTGTTTTGAGGTATACGGTTTGGCCAACTTTTTCTATGGCCATTGAAGCAACGGAATTAGGTTTTGAAATTTCTACAGATTTAATAACTGGTGGCGTGTCGTTGTCCAGGCCCGAAGTCACTGCTGGTGCTGACTGCATGGCTGCAAGGGAAGGCTCTCCCATCTTGACTCGTTTTGCATCTTTTGTTAATGGGAAAACTGTAATTCCGTGTGCCTCCAAGAAATGAGCTTTAGCAACCGCGGATTCGGCGAATCTCCTTGGGCATTTAAAACAAGCGTAAGGTCTAAAATGCTCCTTATGATCATGTTCACCTAGAAGTTTCTTAGTTTGGAATACAGCATCACAAACATCGCAGGGAAATTCTGTTTTTTTCTTTTCGTTTTTCACGGATTTTGATTCGCCCTGACCTCCTATCAGATGAGCCTGTCCAATTATAAAATATCCAGTAACATCTAGTAACATGATATAATTTATGTCTGACAAAGCATACAAGTCAAATTTTCTAACCAATTTCTTATGAGTCTCCAAAAAACCCTTGTGCCGGAACACTTTCCTGCAAGTCAGCTCTGGACATGGAAAAAATAGAAGGCTCCTTTCCGTGTGTGCACGTTTAATATGTCGAGTGAGCGAACTCTTGGAAGTAAGGCACATTGAGCACATATTGCAAGGGAAATTCTTTTGCCCAGTGTGAACTACTGTGTGATATTTCAGGCTCCCTTGCTGTGAGAATCGTTTATCACAGATATTACAAGCGAATGGTTTTTCGCCAGTGTGAGTTCTTTCATGGAGCTGCACAAAAGCAGAAATTAGAATCGCCAATTCCAAATTCCAAGCCTTCAAATGTCATATTATGTACCTTTAAACCCAGCTTCTGACAGAAACCTTTTCCACAGGTTACACAAATAAACCTTGAACAATTAAACAGAATATAATGTACCCTGTATTCTGTATGTACATCCTGTATAAATTGAAAGACTGTAGTCAAATTCTATTACCTCTTTTGCTTTTCATGGACATACATATTGTGGTAGTACATCGCAGCTCTGCTCTTTGCTAAGTGCCCACACACATGACAGACGGTTGAAGTTTGTCTGAAACAAAAATGAACCAATAATATTAAACCTGCTCAGAATTCGTAGTTGACCTATTTTGCTAACATTTCTTTTTGCCGACGAGGCCTCCTGCTTTTTGGTTTCTTTTCGCCGCAGTCCGATACTTCAACATCCTTGGATTTTGAGTTCTTATTATTCGCCCCTTTTGATTTCCTGCTTGACTCCGCGTCCTCCACGGGAGTTTCACAAGTGGACTGATTGTTATAATAATTGTCGATTGGATCTTCACTTTCCACTTCTATTTCATTCATCATAGGATCCTGGTTGACTTCGAAGGCTGTCATCTAAAATATTATTTGTATTTATTACACACATAAGATGTCTTCAAATTTGGGGAAATATTTCAATTTCGGTTTTGAATGGAATTAATTTTGGTAATTAGGTACAGCTGAGTCGGATGGTGAAACTTACTGAAAGTCCAGACTTTTTCGGTGTAAACTGTTCAAAGGGTGGAGAACACTCATCGTCATCTACTTCAACATTAGATTCTTGGGAGGTTTGTTGAATTCCCACGTCTTCCTCACTCGGGCATTGGTTTTTCCCAGGATCCTCTGGTGATTTCCACATCCCAGTTAACTTAAACTGAATTCGCTCTCTAATTGGAATCTAATTCAAAATAAAACAACTCGTAAATCTTCTAACTGTATTTACTACTCTCAAATCAAATCGATCTGATTCGCGCCTTCCAACTTTGCCGTCCGTATTCCGATCCGTGTAGACCCAAAAGCCACATTCCGCATTTTACAATTGGCAATTCACCTCCACCATGCATGTGTCGAATATTTACTAAATTATGTGGCAATAAAATTGCATTTTTATAGAGAAGTAATAGTTTCTGGTAACTACATGTGCTGGCATTGCATTGCGAGAAGAATGATGGAGGCAAGTAAAGTAAGCAAAAGGTAAAGTAACCTGTGACATTTGACATATAAATTGACATAATTTTTTTAATTCTTGATCTTGATACATACATATATTCTAATAAAAAAATCCGGTGTAGTGGTATTGTTACAATAAAATTTGCAAATTGCTATGGTTCAGAAGTGCCAGTTGCACCCCGACAAGGCGGGGCTTGGTAGTGAAAAGAACTTTGGCATGTCATGTCGTAAGTCCAAATTCTTACTGGAAGAGTAGTGAATTAAAATAAATTATACCGATAACCGATGTAGAGGTAAACAGTAAGAAGTTTAAAATAGATCTACTTGTGCAAGTATTTTTGTAGGATACTCTCTGGTAAAACTTGCAAGCAGATCCTGACATCTTTAGCTACAATGTGACCATTTAATTCTGCCATTTTGCGAATTTGTGCATCGGTTCTTCTTCTTTTGCGACAGGGTCTGATTTTTGTTGCACTTGAAATGAGTTCACTGCAAGTTGGCTTAGGGTTCCTCTTATATATCCTTTGAGCTCTGGTCTTCCGCGGAGGTTTAACTTTAACTTTGGGTTGTATTTGTTTCTTGATGGTTTTCTTGGTTGTGAATTTAATATTCCGAGCTGACTTTTTAATAGGATTAGGAACCTCTTGGTTTTGACTACTCTCCAGGGCTTGATCACTTGATGACCTAGTTATACAACTAGGGGGAAATATTGGGGGTGTGAAAAACGGTTTGGGTGGATTCGAGCAGGATACTTTGGATTGCTGCAGTTCCTTGGGGAATCTTCCATTTCTCTTCGCAACAGCGGCGGGAAATGCACTTAACTTTCCTTCAAGCCGGGCAGCCAAATCAAATGCGTGCTCCGGATCTTCTGGTAGACTCGGATCATTATCTTCATTGGTTTCATGGATCACGTTGGAAGTATGTGTTTCTTCAGATTCCTCAATTTCTCCATCTTCCTTGAATTTAATCGCCTTGTCATAATAATTGGTGCTATACATGTCATCTTTCTGTCTTCCGGGACCAACTCTGCGTCTTTTCAAATCCACGTTATGGGCTTCAATCAAGTGCACACTGGCTTCGGGGCCAGTTTTAAATCGTTTCCAACATTTATAGCAAGCATATGGCCTTTCCTGGTAGTGCATTTCTCTGGAATGTTGTCTAAGCAATGGTTTTGTGAGGAACAGCGTTCCGCAGTAAAAGCATGGCAGACTGGGATGTTTCTAAGAAAATTCAAATATTGGACTTGAACAATTATGTTATCCATTCATTGTATAACCGGATAATCGATGAACTTACGGTTGCGGCGTGGCGATTTAGAGATTCTTGTGAGCCAAAAATTACATTGCATTTCTGGCATTCGTGCACTGATGTGCCAATCACAGCACTCCCATCAAACTTTCCAGAATCATGCTAATTTTACAAACAATATTTTGAGTTCCTCCTTATGTACAATGCTAGAAGTGTTGTGGTTAATCAAATTCAAGTTACCACTAGTTGCCTATGTCTGTTGCAGGACTTCTCATTTTTAAAAACTTTCTTGCACAGCGAACAGCAAGATGGAGAAGAAAAATCTGTTTCATCCTGATGGCACTTGCTAATGTGCTGTATTTAGATAAATTGTAAAATTATTTACTTGCTAATTATAAGCGTTGTTTGAAGATTTACTAACCTTCCTCCAGCTGCTCTCCATACCAAAGCTCTTGGGACAATGAGGACATTCGTGTGGTTTATCTCTTGTGTGCTCTGCCATGTGCTTCGACAGACCTGACCGATCCCGAAACCTCATGTCACAGACAGCACATCCAAAAGGTTTTGTTGGGCACAAGATTTTGTTCTAAATTGGAGAAAGAATATGAGAAGATTCTTAGAACATCAACTTAATTTAGAAAAAACCAATGGAGCAAAATCTCACCAGAGAAAGCGGAGGAGCATTTTGAGATCCACACCCTTGCGCAGCAGTGAAGCTCCTAAAATTCCAAAAATATAAAAGTTTTTTATTCTACTTTTGGGAATAAATAAATAAGATAGATAGATAATGTCTGTATTAGTCCTAGTCGGTCAAATTCATCAGTGGTACACTGTGAATAAATGTGCAAGCAGGAAAATCATTCTTACTGCAATTCTTCTTGACAGGTTTCACTGACTTCTTCCACTGCGCGTTGTGTGACCTTTACCATTTCGATGTCATCCGATATGTTGCTCCCTTCAAATTCAATTCCTAATGCTATGGTGGTACTTCCTTCCGGTGCTTCTGTATTAACGTCATTCCCATCGATTGTGATAATTTCTACACTTTGATTAGCCACGGATTCGGGCATTTGTTCATCCGCCTGGCCGTCTTGAACATCTTCCACAATCTCACCTAAAATATTCAAAATTTAAATTTAAGATTTCAAATTACCTTATCCTACGTGATATGTGACTTTACTTTCATCATTAAATGATCCAACTATGGAGTCGAATGCAATCTGAAGAATTTGGGATTGGCCATTCTGTGGATCTTGGTCTCCTGCTTGACAATTTTGCTTTCCTTCCAAAGTTCCGGGCACACAGATTTCATTACTAGCACTCACGACTTCTTGGGTGTCCGGTGATTGAACTTCGTAAATTACTTGTGAAAAATCTTCCTCATCCAAAATAATAATTTGCACACCGTCATCGGCATCGTCATCTTGAACCTCAATCTCAGTTTCCATCGTAGTTAAAAGCTGGTTCGACAGAGCAAAATGTGTGACACTTTTTCCAAATTGTGATTTGATATAGTAGATAGATAAGTATAAAAACTTAAATGTCTACAAAGTCTCGCTCAACATTCGAAAATGTTTTTCTCTATTTGTCCTATTCGTGGACTGCCGCATTTTATTTTTGTAGGAATAGCCATAGAACTACGCGGTATACTTCTCAGGCAATTTTAAACATTTTGCACATGGCATGACGGTAGTGGTACACCTGTGTCTTGTACCTGACAGTTTCAATCTTTCAATTGCATAGAACTTTAATTTGGTTGTGCAGTCAACTAATTAACACTTGTAAAAATCGTATTTCCTGCCGATTTTCTGCAATTTTATTTTTAGAATGGATCCCTCTGAATTGAGTGAGGATGAATTTAATCTGTTGTTCAAGCCGGCCGCGGAGGTGTTTGACATGAAAATCCTAGAATCATGCCTGGAGGAATTCACAGAATTACTAGCCTCCACTACTACTGGCGAAACCAACCAAAGGGCTGCGGCTATTAAGTCAATTGTAGAAAAATGTGGAGTTGCAAATTCATCCGCTTCAGAAAGCACGCAAAGGTAAGTAAGTACAAGTAGAATGAAGTCAATTCAATAACGTTGTGTGAGCCCAACTTGCATACCAGCCTTTACGATTATTTAATACAATAAAATGTTTGGATATTTAGCATACCAGCTGATATTCTTATTATTTCAGGGACAAAAACTTACTGAGATTTGCTGCAGTCACCCTAAATTCTTATATTCGCCAAAATTACACTGGTCCACCGGAAGTAGATCAAGACTTTGAAATCCTGGGAAAATTGGCAGAATCGGAAGTGTGGAGAAAGGTGATGACCCAGGATGGAGAAGAAATGGTTGAAAGTTTGAAAAATCCCATATTGGTGTGGTTAGCGGAAGTCCTTTTAGATGAGATTGATGAAAGTGCTTGTCCAACGGTTTATTGGTGGAGGCTTCGTGCATATTTCTTGCATCAAAGACTTTTGGAGGAAAAGTCACAAATCTTCAAGGAAAAGATAATGCAAGCTAAGGTCCAATATGAGGCTGTGATTAATCGTCTGGCTAATAGTAGGGAGATAGGGGCAGTATTCTATGCAGAATTAAGTGCGATTTACGCTTATTATTATGATATCGAGGGTGCAAAGTCAGTTACATCGAAAGCGAAAGAAAATGCCGGAATAATAGCAAATCCAACAGGTATGGGCATGACACGTGTAATTTTTATTTAAATTGTGGATTCAGGCAAAAATGTATGTCATGTTCTTGTTTGTTTTTAGGCGTACTGGGCAAGCGGACAAGATTTCAACAACACGACTTGGCCCAGCTTGTTCTACATGTGGAGAAAATTGCTGGTGTTGAAGCCATTCTCAGCGAAGATAATTTTGATGCAAAGAAATCCTTCCCAGAGGTAGATAAAAATAGGAAGATATTTAAGATTCCCGTACGTGAATCGCAGTTCGTGCTTATCTATTACTTTAAAATAGTCCCTGCTCTTGGAAGATGAAGTGCGCCTAGAAAAAATTAACTTGTGTGATGAGGACGTGAAACAGACCATGGTTTTGGCACAGGACTTGAGCCAGAGTCAGCATTTAGTTCTGCTGTCCGATTTGTAAGCAATCAAAAGTTTAATTATTAATCTGATGAATGTTATTGCTAAAACCTTACGGAAGTGATTTTAAATTTTGACCGCAGCCAATTAAAGCATATATATCTGCCATCAGATGAAATATACCGCGAAGAGCTATTAGCATACCTCAACGTAAGTTGGCTTACCAAAACCAATTACATATACATATTGAATAAATAGTATTTGTATTGTTTTTTGCAGTATCTTATTGACTGCCCGAAGGTTTGGGGTATTCAAATTGTGGCTTTATTAAATCGTTCTATATTGGAAAAATCACACCGCCGAACTGTGGAGAGGTCAATGAAACAATTGCAGGTATGATGTTTAACAGACTTTACTAGACTTGGCTGGCTTAGCTATTTGGAAATTGGATATTTTCCCTTCATATGTAGACTTTAAGAAGAGCAGTTGATTCATCAAACCCGCCCTTGAGTGAGCGTTTAAAATATTTCTTCAGTATAAACATGCCAATGGCTTGGGAGTTGGACGTAAGTTCGAAATTATGATTGTGAGGAATAGCTGAATTCAAGAACAGCTTTATACTTTTTTGGAACTATCTACGTTTGCTAATAATAATATAATTTTTTCTTTACCAAAGTTAAGTTTATGCAAAGTTCTCTCTTCTTTGAATCTGTACAAAGAAGCATTGGATATTTATCTGAAATTGAGGAAATGGGAGGAAGTGATTCAATGCTATACCGACCTCAACCTTCGCCACAAGGTTTGCTACCAACCATCTTTTGGGTACATGGTCATTCACTCAACGCATTTTATAATCCAACAATTTAATTTAAGGCGGAAGAAGTGATCAGAGAACAACTGGAAAATAATGAAACTGTCAAATTATGGACCTTATTAGGCGATGCAACTGGGGATACAGCATATTATAAGAAGGCATGGACTATGTCTGGAATGAAGAGTGCGAGAGCCAAGAGGCAGTGGGGATTTCACTATTTCCAGAAGAAAATGGTGAGCAAGCCTTGTAGTTAAAATGTATAAGTGCAGCGAATGCCATACTACGGTTCTCTTATTTAGTACAAGGAAGCCGTCATGCATTTGGAAGAAAGTTTGAAGCTGAACCCCTTAGAAAACCCAGCATGGCTTCGTTTAGGATTTGCGGCTTTGGAAATTGAAAATTGGGAAGTGTCAGCTAAAGCATATCAATATTCTACTACTCTGGATGCAGATGTAAAGTTTCACGGAACTCATTAGTACCAAGTATTATCATTCAGACGATAATCCAATTGTTTAAATTTGCAGAATTTTGAAGCGTGGAACAATTTGGCGAAGGCGTTTGCTAAACTAGGGCATAAAAAGAAGGCCCTGAGGGCGCTCAAGGAAGCAACTAAATGCAATTACGACAACTGGAAAGTCTGGGAAAATACATTAATTGTTGCAGTGGATTGTCGGGCCTTTGACGAGGTCATCAGGTCATACAATAGACTTTTCGACCTAAAGGGAAAATGGGTCGATGAAGAAGTCTTGGCTATCCTTATAGCGGCAATTACAATTGATAAGCCTGATTCCAATGAAAATCCTTGCAGACAGCGATACATGGCAAGCGCACTTACATTATTTGGGAGGATTACTGCCACGGTAAGTACTCGTAATAACAACTCGTGAATTAAAACTTAATCATAATATTTTGCATTCTCCACCAGATTACAAATAATCCTAAAATATGGAAACTTTATTCCGACCTCCTTATGGTAAAATTAGAAACGGACCAATCTAATCCAACTGGAGCCACGGACACTAAAGAGACACTGTGGTATAGAAGCGTAACATTTTCTCAAAAATCGGTGCAAGCAATCCTTGCTGATCAAAATTGGAGCAAAGCGGAGGAGGGACTGCAGGACGCAGTTGACTTCACTTGTGAATATATGACAAGTTAGTTATATCTAATTTTCAAGCTCAATTAATAATTAACTAAATGCGCACTCGTCCAGATCAAATGCTGTTTGTGATTTTAGGTGTTCATCAATTTGTCGAAGGTTTCCCGATGTCAAACAGCAAGTCGGAAGCCTTAACCAATGCACAGTTTACTGTTCGAAAGGTTTATAATGCTATAAAGGTATGTGTTCTTCATTTCGCTGTTCATCAACATATTAGGAGGATAAGCGCTTGAGCAAATTTTTTCGAACTTGCAGAAGTTGGGCGAGCAAGCGATTCAACCAGAAAAGTTTGAAAAACTTTTGGAAGAGCTGAAGCTCAAAGCTGCAGTGCTGCCGATCATCACTTTGACTTGAGTCTTCACCCATTGAAATACATTTTTATAAATAAGCTAAAGTTTTATTTTTATGTAATGTTGAAATGGTAATTAATGTTCATCTCAGGCTTGACATTTCCAATTAAACATTAAAACTTATTCTTATATAGGAAACAAAGTCTTACGCATGTTTATTGTTTCAGCCTAGTCTGAACAAGCATCAGAAGCTTCATCTGGAAGAGAATGAGATACTGACAAATCGTCAGAACTCTGAAAAGCTGCCCTAAAATGTTGCGAGGCGAGGGATTTAGATGCATTTAAGGATTCCAAAGCACGATCTTTTTCACCCGAGTCTAGAAAATATTGCATCTGCACAGGGAAGTCTACAGGTTCCTTATTTCCTGGCAGCATCTGCATTTGAAAAATGTGGAATACTGTACAGTATATTCGCTTTTTAGCTAATAGTTCAAAAGGTGTCAAAACTTCGAGATCAACACCATCATGCAAAACTAGTGCTTACCATGACCACCCGAGTGAAGACGTCAAATTTGCTGTATTCTAGATGGCTTCGGACACCCCAAAAATAGCGAAAAGTTACGGAAATACCTTGGTCGTCCTTTGTTTCCGAGAAACTTAAATACAAAGGGGTCACGAATTCCTATCAGAATTAAAGCAATGATTCAGGATTAAACACAAGTCTAATTCAACTCAAAATCGGAAATCGGCAGAAAATCTTTAATAATTAGATTCGTTGCCAAAGCTGTGTAACTTACCGCTTTCAGAAATTTTCTGAAATCGACTTGCTTGACAGATAAAATCTCATCCAGCCGCATGTTATGCATTATCTCCCACGTGGTCTCTGCAATATGTGATAAAAGTTAGATTAACAAAGTTCAACTCTTCAACTTAACGGTTCTTGTTAGGAGCGATTAACTTTTAGAAAAAATGCATGCTTTCCGTACCCTCATCAACTCCTATGTCCAGCCCCTTCATGAAGATGAATCCCAAATACAGAAAAAGCAAGGAACGAACTGCGTTCTCGCGTGCTAAGTTTTCTGCTCCACTTTGGCCGAAGAATCCATCCAAGAAAACATGTTTCTTCAGTAAGTGCATCGTATTCAAAGTGTTGCTCATTGTGAGAGTAGGAAATTGTCGATTGCGAAGATCCAATGACGTCTGCTGAGTTTGTTCATTGAAACCAATCAGAGTTGTTCCAAACACCTAAAATAAATAAACAGTGGACGATCCTCAATTTAGTTGATTTGATTGCTAGTACCAATCTAGAAATCCGTACTAGTTTCAGATGCTCCTGGATTTTCACAATCACTTGATTGTAGAGATTCTTGCTTTCTGGTAGAATAGCTTTGATAAAGTCAGCCTTCTTGACAGTGTTGTTGCCGGAGAGCGCAAACCACAAATAAGTGACCCCTTGATTAATAAACTCCTCTACCTCATTATCGTCCTCATCCTCGGACGATACTGTTTGAACAGGTCGACGGCGTCGGAGTATTGCAGGCTGGGAGGCTGAAACATGCTGTCTCCAACCGGAGGACGAGGAATCTATCAAGCAGATCCTTTTAACGGGACTGTTGTTTTAAAAAATGTAAATATTTAGATTTACCTGAAGGCACAGGTAAACTGGTCATTTCTGTTAATTGCAAGGAGTGACTTTGGGCCGGGTCACGGACAGGAGATACCAGAAGCCGACTACAGTCTGAATCTACAAGTTCACAACGAGTGGCAACAGAGACGATTGTTTCATTGTTTGGCACTGAGGGCGCGCGAAGGGATCGCAAATTATAGCGCATCTGGCTATGACTTCTGTGATCTATCGAGTCAACGAGCCATGCCTGTGATTTTAGTTTAGAACAAGCAGTACTCCAATTTCTGTTGTTGATACAATCGAATTTATTCGGTTTGGCAGTTGTGAGCAATATCCTATTACAACTAGTAGATTTACAACTGTTATTACTTTAGTACACACGTGGCTTGCAATCGGATACACGTCATTTGTACTACAAACTAAAATTACTTACAATTTCATTTCCAATGCACCGTGACAATTACGGATTAGTCTGACTATATAATAAGATAAGTCGACTATTAGACAACTACTAATTCAAGAGTAGAATATTTTCATGTTTGTATGATATTGTGCATTAATGGCACTAAATTAATTACTACTTTTAAATAACTGCAGCAAAGCAAAATGGTATGGCACTAACAAAGTCGTAGGTAAACGTGATTATTAATCTGTAGTTCGCCAACAACACAAGCAAATATTTTACTTGGGGAAGGAATGTCCTTCGAGAACAATGTTTCTCAAAAGAAAACAATAAAATACTTTTTTTTAAATAATCAAAAAGTATAAAATGAGAAAGTAATGGCTCCCCACTCCACTACTATACTGGCGCAAACGGCCAGATTTAGGCTTGAGAAAAATTGAGCTAAAGGTGCGTTGAGCCAAATAGTTTAAAGTCCAGTCACGTCATAACAATTGAAATAGATAAACTATGGAAGCAAAAGGCCGGTAGTTCTGTCAATTCCAACGATGGTTGATTTCGGGTCAGGATAACGCGAGCTCCATTGCGAGTGCGAGCATAATGTTATTTCATCAGCCTCGTCTATATTATTGCTATCAGCATCCGCGGTTTCTTTGCTTCTCGAGTGGTACATGCTTTTATTATTTTCTTTCTCAAGGCACAAATCCTGTAATGTGTAGAATCTATCCAAAAGCGTAATCAGTCCAATTATAACAAAAAAATTCTTTCAAAAAATGATCCCAATTGCCCTTACTTCGAAACCAGGTGATCCGTAGCATCTTGTTGGTCCGTCTCGGCAATATCTTCATCGTCGGCTTCAGAACTTTTATACTTCCGAGATAGAGTTATGGTACTGTGGAATCGTTTAATACAATTATAAGGTGAAATAAACTTTATAAAAAAATTCGGGTCCACACCACCGGTTTTAGGTGATATTAAGCGAGCACATACCTTTCTTCCCCGTGTATTTGTGCGGACGGAAGAATTAGGAATTCTGTTTGAGCAATGAAAAGGCCATCCACATCAAATAATTTTACCTTCCACACACCTGGATTAAGTTGCACACGAAACGTCGGTTTGATAAAGTTGGCCTAGATTCATATATTAATTAGCATATTAGAATGAGGTAATAACAAAAATAATGAATTATTGCATACAGTTTCTCCTGTGTCAATTGTCAAGTTCTGCTTCGACTGAACATATTGAGCAGAATTAACCCAAACAAATGTAATATTGAAAGACTCCTCAGTCAAGCAACTATAAGCAAGGGTAGGCTCGCTCTTCGGACCCATAGCACCAGCAAAATTCCTAAAAATCTGTTCCTTCTGATCGTAGTCAGTACCGACTCGAAGGCTCTAAGAAAAGAGAACATTTTTCAAAACGAGTTTCTTTGAATGCTTTCTATAGTAGTTATATACGCCTCAGGCTCCTCACCAGAATCTTTGAGTGAAACCTTGAGAGATTCTCATTTGGAATATCTTGACTAATCCAGCTTTGTAACGAAAACCATGCTTCAAATTGGTGAGCATCATCTTCATGCTCTTCAACTCTAAATCGCACCAGAATACCTTTAAAAAGTGCAAATTTAGGCCTGCAATAAAAATTATCAATAAAAGTTCAATAAATCAAATCTTTACCTTGATTTCGGTCGTCTTGCATATAAGTACTTATTTCCAAAAGATGAACAAATGGCTTTGAACGCCCTGCTGGAATTCCTCGGCTTGTCGACTGCTCGTTAAATTTAATAAACTTTGTTTGCAGCAAATTTATTGCATTTCGGGCTAGTGAATAGCCAAGAGCTAGTAAGGCATTGTCAGGCTTCGGAGATAAATCATAATGATGATATATGCTTTGCCAATAACGATCGAGTGTGGCAAAATTTTGTTTGTGACGTTCAGGGTATAGCACAGACTCCAACTGGTTTACTATTCCTTGATTTACCATAGACTCAAATTTTCGTCCGAAAAATATAAGCCTAGACTCTGTCATCTAAAATTTTGAGAATAAGTAAGTTATTAACAGCAGTACCAAAGAACAGGCAACGGGCCACAGCCAGGAGAAATCAAAACTTAAACAATACCAACCTGAAGACGGCTCCAGTCAAAGGAGCGAAAGTCATTAGGTGAACATCCACACCAGTCAACAATATTACGATATTGACACTTACATCCAAGTTTTCTCTTCCAGTTTGTGACGTGCAAGTTGTTATCAACAAATGTTTTACACATTGCTGAGTTTCGAAGGACGGTGTGAAAAAAACTCTACATAAAAATACAATCACATTGCATTGCTTACAATAGTTATAAAGAAAACAAAGGTTAGCAAAATAATACTTACTTCAGCAGGTAACAGTGTGTAGTTGAATACCGTTCTTAGTCCATTTACTAAGTCATCTGGATTGGAAAGAAATTCATTGAGTCATTAACAAAGAGATCAAAGCTGACTATATTCTGGGCACATTAGTCTAGGGATTCTGTCGTCATTTTGTGGGTGAAGTATAGTCAATATAAGTATATGTTTCAAGAAGAGTTCTCTCCTTGACTTGTTCCATTTCTAAGTGTTCACTGTTAAAGAATAGAAAATAAAATACATTAATTAAAACCAACCTTCAGAATGGACTAGGTACTGTACAAATTCTCTATGTAGTGCAATCCAGTCGCTTCCTCCATCCATAAAAATACCTGACCGAGATAATAATTTTACAATGATTTTAAATTGTACCATGTTACACAAGCCCAAATATGAGAATTAAATCCAAACTAACCTGCAGGAAGGACACGGTCGCCCATTCTCCACATCCGAAATTCGCATTCATAAAACGTTTTATCCAGGCCTTGCTTTTGAATAAACTTGAGGACATCGCGGCCGTGACTTTTAACAAAATTTCTTCCCTTGTTTAAAGTTAAGAAAATCTCCAGTTTCTCAAGTGATCTGTTCGAATCACACAAAAATTCATTTAACAAAATGTCAAGTTGGTTACATGCTTATCAAAATACAAAATCGCACTTTAAGGGAAAATCCGATTCGCTTAAATTAATCACATAATCCCACGGCCAATTCCATTCCTCCGCGCGATTGACAAGTTCCTTCATTCTGTAGAGCATATTGTTAGTTTAGTGCCACATTAGTAAAACTGTCATATCAAATGTCAAAAAAACTCACCCATTTAAAAGTACCGTTAACAAGCTTGCTCCTCCCCAAATTGAGCCTTTTCTTTCTGTCATAAAGCGAATGTTTGCTGGCAGTTTATGACTCAGCGCAAGGAGCTCACGAAACAGGTAGTCTTGTCTCTATAAGCAAACGAAAAGGATCAGTTAAAGTGCTGGCGTTCATTAAGTTAGTTTGAGTTTACTACGGTATGGATCTGGAAGTTAAATTACCGCATCTACATGGATATAGAAAAAATGTTTCTCGTGAAACAAAACTTTGATGAGCTCGAATAACTTGACGGAGGGCTCGGCCATTTAGAGTCAGAAAAAAAACGACTCGAGCTGTTCCTTTCACAGATCCATTTGAAATTGCTTCAGATATTTCCGGGAGGCCTTGAACAATTTGTGTCTCGTCATCTAACAGGAAATAGATGTGATGCATCAAGCTGCGCTATAATACGCCAGCCAAACCTAATTGCCTGTTACTTACAGTGCAACATTCCAGTCTCATAAACATCCATTGCAAAGTATCCACCACAACTAAAATTTCTTTCAGTGTTGACAGTTTCGATGTCGTGATCCACAGACGGGCATTTCATATTACACAAATTAGGATCCAATAAAAAGTCCAGGGCGGGGCGCTGATTCCCACAAAAACATTCTACACTGAAAATGTAATTAAGACCATACTTAAGTGTTTTCAAATCAAAACTACGCATTTACCAGACCATATAGTAAGACGGTAACTTACGAGTATTGCAGTCCGGCATACAAGAAGCCGGACTGAAGGCACACATCTGTGCAACTCCGTGGCGAATTAGTTTCCTTCTTCAGCACAAAGCTGTCATTCAAAATTCGATTAGTCTTTTGGTCCTGATAACATCCGATATGTCGCAGATATGAATAGCCTAAATCCAAAACGGTGCAGATTTGAATATTCATAATCATAACTCCTATTGGGAGCAAGCAGACAACTTGACAACTTAAAGCTCTCACCATTATTCTGACAAAAACGTGGAAGTCGTTTGGGATATACTGTTTCTTCCTGCAGTTTGCAGGCGGATTTTGCAAGTCGTTCTTTGCATTGCTGAGTTTTGGCACGATGAATAGCGGATATAGAATCCTTCAGGGTGATTTTACAGTCCGGCGTGAAATTAAGTGACTCTAACCTCAATGAACTCGAAGGACTAGAAGTTTTCGACTTCCTCTGAAAATATATTTTAAATATTAAAGGGAGCTTTGGCTTAAGTTACATTAGCTCTATTTGAACGCATTTGAACTTACGACTGGAATTTGAGCTTTTGCACCCCCGTCGTCACTGCTTAGCTTTCCTTGAGTGGATCTCCCGAATGTTTGGCCTTGGCCGTGGTCTTTCTGACCACTTGTCTGAGGTAAAATTAACAAGTTTAACAAAAAGTAACAAGTAGTTATTGGTCTGCCTTTTCAAATCATTTAGCGAATAATTTACTATTTTACAAAGAAAGTACTAGCGGTGTTACATTTACTTGATTATCCTCAGGATGAAGGAAACCCAGAAGACTTAAAAAAATCTGAGCTAAGATAAGGACCCCGATGCAGACGAGGACACTGCGATACTTTTGAAAAAACCTGGGGGAATCGACTTGTGTGGCCATCTCCCTGTCGGGAATTAAAACAATGAAACCGGCAATTAAATTAAATACCACACGCAACACTTCAACAGTAATTTTGAAAAAATGATCATAGAACATAGAACTGGGCTGGGATCTTAAGTAGCTTGAGCTTGACCATTGTCTTGAACGTGTTTAACTAATAAACACATGAAATTGCCGAATCCACTGACTCATCCACTTACTGATATTGCTATTAGAATAACATTATTTATAAAGGTTTACTTACTCGGCTTGATAGTCTGAGAGTTATTCACCATTCTTCATAATTTTTCCTGAAGTCCCATGTTCACCGTGCCGGTCCGCGTCCGACTGAAGGAGACTTCTTCAAATGGGGTAAGCGTCTTAATTCTTCTGCATTATCTAAATTTTAAACAGGCAGACAAGACAGGAAAGGAAGTGAGGGGCAAAACCTTCTTTTGGAGGTTCCAATATACACTCACTCGCTCGTGTGGGTGGATAAAATTAGCACATCGAATCCATGTGTACAACACGGGCGGGAGTGAAATGCCCCATGCCACAACACATCGCCCCATGGGCCCTTTTGATTTTTGGATTCAGCTTACCACTTTGCACTTATATAATGCGGGTTAAGGATAAAAAATAATGCAGGTTCTGATTAGAAAACCTGTAGCCAGTATGCCAGTATTTCACATTCTCTGGACTTATGCCATTCTATTATAGGTTATTATGTACTATGTAGTAGTAATACAATGTTAGTGTAATTTTGGTTTTAATAAGCTAAAATAAACTATAAGTTCGAACATTCGCAAATCGCAATTGTTTGAAAGGTTATGAATAAACACACTATACAGAAATGAGGAACGCCTACTTAAGCTTTTGGAAGCCAATTAACCTGGAAGGTATTTAAGGCGCCCTCCATACTTGGCATGGTGCAGGTCATCGTTAAGGTCAACTCGAAGACTCGAACCTAATCCCAGCTGCCCCGACACCGACGACCATCCCATCGTCGGAGAACGCCTGCTGACAACAGGGTCGTGGTCGTGGCACATACATGTCGGTCTGGGATTGCCTGGAGATCATTATAGGGAGGAAGACCATGTTCTAGAATGGTACTGTACAAAACATTACGCCTGCAAAATGAAAACTGGAGTTTTGGCGAAATTTTGAAATTCGAATCAAAATATTTTACATTGGAAGAGCTGCAAAATCGAAATTTTTGTGGCTTGGTTAAACCTAAACGTCGTCCTGTTTTTACTGGGGGCAGAATTCATACAAGTGGCATGGCGTGCGGCGCGGCGGCGACTCTCTCGATCCCGACCCGACCGACTTTGTCTCTTGATCGACTTATCTGAAGTTTTAGGATCTGCTGTTTTTTTCGCTGAACTGTCAAACAAGAACAATTTGGCAGCTGAGAATTAAGGACGAAGCTAAAATATGGGTGACCAGAAAGCGAATAAGGTGAGAATTGTGGATTAATTATTTGCTCATTTTAAGCTGTTGCGCAATGTTGTTGCTGCGCTGCTGCGGTGTGAAGTGCTGTGAAGAAAACTAGCTATTGTTAATTAAGTTTTTGTCCAGTTCAGAGTCCCAAATTATGAGCAGACAACACTTGGCGTACGTTTGACTTTGGTGAGATAAAAATTTGGTGGGACTTTTTCCTAGAATATAGAACCAATCTGTTGCATGTTGAAGCATCATCTTCGCTCTTACTAGTTTTATAGGAAAGCAACAAAAATTATGTTTTCATATTTGTCTTAACTCTCATGAACAAAATTATTATAGGGCTCAACGGCGTGCTCACAACCTGGACCCAGTGAACTGAGCTCATTTCCCAAGCCACTTTTGCCAGATTTCAATCTGCCAGGATCGCCAAACAACAAAGAGAAGACAAAATTTTGGAAACAGTATCCAAAAAGAGTCCAAGTCTACAATAGTGATGTAATATACTATTGGTACCTGAAGTTTAAGAACGATTATGCAAATGCAATGAAGCGAACTACCGATGATGGGCACCCGCTACCAAAAAGGCGACGCCGCGGATTCTCTACTGAATTGTAACTTTTCCAATTCATAATTTAAAATGACATTTAATTTTATTCTGCCCTGTTTGCTGTTTAGTGAAGAGCACAACGAGGATTTGGAGAGAAAGAGAGTTCGCTTCTTGCAAACGAATTTCGAAACACAAAAACTTCTGTTGGTGCGAAGAGAATTCAAGACTGCAGAGTGGTATCTTCCGTAAGTTAATTTTTTTTCTAAACGTTGACCAGTAATTTAAGATTCAAGATTATTTATTTATTGCAGCCCTTGCTTTGATTTGAGCGAGCACGTAGGGCATATAGTATACTGCACAAGGGTCGGGTCGGACGACTTGGTGGTCAAGGATGATGGCAGCTTTTCTTCCGGTGGCATGGATTTCAAGATCACTTTCTTCAACTTCATAGAGAAACGTAGAATCCACAAGGGTGCATTAGTGTCTGGTTATAGAATCTCTTTGAGTGGTTTGGATTTTTTGAATGTTAGCGGCTCCACCATGTCTGTTGTCATTACCAGGATTCCAGGGAAAACCAGAGTTGTATTTGAGTATGCTCGTCTCCGGTCTCCGGAATCCCTCAAGTCTCTTGTGTTTCTTGTACCTGGGACTATTTTACCAGACACCATATCGCAATATTCGTTAAAAAATTCTAAAGGAGGAATTGATATTTGTATCGACATGGAAATTCCATTGGGAAAAGTTCTACGCAAGGTTCGTCGGAAAAGAAATGATGGCACTTTGGGTGTTTTAACGAACGCAGTAATTACAACTTCGGAGATAGTATACTGTTGAAAATATAATTGAATCTGCCATGTGCCTGCCTGTGAAGCTCTGTCCGAGTGATCATCATTTTTTTCAACTGCATTTGAAATGTATTGTTGACGTTAGTTAGATTTAGAAGCACTTTGGTAGAATTTTTGCTTACAAAATTAGTGGTTTCTTCTTGTATCTTAGCACAGATTTGTATATTTAATTGTACTGCTGTGCTTAACTTGTAGCTCGATGTAGTTGGAAAAAGTGCTACTTGCTTGGGTTTGTTGTTCAATAAAAAAGAATGAGAATTTACGCGAAGCTTATTTCCTGCACTAAACCAGCGCAGCGGAGAATTTGAACATTCGCCAAGCAGATGAAACATATATCCGACAACTCAAATCAATTTGAACCCAGCTCGGTATTGCTGTCGGTAGTATATTTTTATTGATTAAGTTTGTAGTTCCACTAAAATTTGTAAAGGGTCATTCAAGACAGGCCAGCATGGATGGATTGGGGTCAATTAAAGTTGCGTTGTTGAATGCAAGTGGAAATACGAGCGGGTCACACAAGGATCAAGCGGATCGCTACCGGGTTATTCTTGAGGCTATTGTCAATGGGCCGAGAGATGATTTGGCAGAAAGTCTTCAAGCTCTTGTTGACCAGAGTAAGAATGCTTCAATTTAAATATTTATATGTCATTTATTAATTTGAGTTTATTGGGCTATTTTATAGTGGTAAATGAAAATGTATCATTGGTCGTATCTCGACTCATCCTCTCTGATGTAGCTGTCCAACTGACCAATTTGCCAGATCCGATCTCCAGGAATGTGGCGCATTACACTTTGGAAAAGGTAAGTCCTGGAATTTGGTTATTGGCGAACTTGTTAAAATTAAAACTTAATAACCATCGGACTCTGGACCGTATTATGAATTCAGGTCCAACCAAGAGTAATCTCGTTCGAAGAACAAGTTGCAACAATTCGGCAACACCTTGCCCAAATATATGAAAATCAACAGGCATGGAGAGAGGCTGCCCAAGTATTGACCGGCATTCCACTAGAAACTGGACAAAAGTATGGAATTCCTTAATTTATGTAATCAAGAAACCCATATTCCCACAAACTTATATTAAATTTTCTTGGCACATTTCAGACAGTACAGTGTGGACTACAAACTAGAGACTTATCTTAAAATTGCACGATTATATTTGGAGGATGACGACGCAGTTCAAGCAGAAGCATTCATCAATCGCGCCTCACTGTTGCAAGTATGAAATATTATACCTTCCAAAAAACAAAAGAAGATTTACAGTTGACATTTTCACTTTTCAGAACGAGTCTAAAAACGAGGATTTGCAAAAGAAATATAAAGTTTGTTACGCCCGGGTATTGGATTATCGTCGGAAATTCATTGAAGCCGCTTCGCGTTACAATGAACTATCATATAGACCCGTTAGTGCAGATAATGAAAGGCTCGGATCCTTGCGAAATGCTTTGATTTGTACTGTATTGGCACCGGCTGGCCAACAAAGGAGTCGCATGCTTGGAACACTTTTTAAAGATGAACGCTGTCAAAATTTGCCTGCCTTCAATATCTTGGAGAAAATGTATTTGGAGAGAATTATTCGAAAAAGTGAATTGCAGGAATTTGAGAACCTTCTACAACCTCATCAAAAGGCAGTTACAGGAGATGGTAAGATTTGAATGTGCTTCAATTCAATTGCAATTTACAAAACTAACAGAAAACATTTATTTGAAGGGTCGACAATTTTGGAGCGAGCTGTCGTTGAACACAACTTACTCGCGGCTAGCAAACTATACAACAATATTTTATTCTCTGAGCTTGGAGCCCTCCTAGAAATCCCTCAAGACAAAGCAGAAAAAATAGCTTCCCAAATGATAACTGAAGGTCGAATGTCTGGACATATTGATCAAATCGAATCTATTGTTTACTTCGAAAAGCGAGAGTGTCTTCCTTATTGGGACAAACAAATCCAATCCTTGTGTTATGATGTGAATCAAATTATAGAAAAGATCTCCGAGGTTGCACCTGAATGGGTTGCCAAATACACCGAAGAACAAATGTCAACTTGAGTTGAAAATAGTTCGCCCACTCTGATTAAGCTTAGCTTAAGTAAAACCCAAACTCTGTGTAAATTTGTACGTTCCGTGAATATGTGTATTGTGATTAAAATTAGGTTTAAAAATTGAATTTATTGTGCTTGTTCTTTTGCTTAAAAGGGTTGTTTTTTTCATGCTTACTAGTTAATGGCAGTTTTATAGTCGAACCACCCTTCCGCATTCCAAGTGAATTCTATGGTCCGGCGCGCCCGGCTTGGGTTGGAAAATCTAATTCCTCTCGAATTTCAAAACAATCCGCAGAGCACCCCATCAACACAGTTTTCATTTTGGTCTGCGGCCTGTGGTGGTGGTAAAATATTCCGGAACCCACCAAAAGTATTAATTTTTATTTCAATTCAACTTGTGGAAACTTTTAAATCTTCGGGAGAATGGAAGACGCTTCGTTGAGTGACATTTTGAAAGCGGAGTCCCATGAAGATTATGTAGAGTATTTTGTCTTTCCGGATTTATCATCTTGGTCAAGTGAAGATGAGTCCTCAGGGATTGAAGAGAAATTGAACGAAATTTTGTATGCAATTAACGCAGAGGCAACTAATTTAGTGGACGAATACCTTTGGCACAAGGATCCATTTGCCCTTCGCCGCACTCCAGGCTCCGTCCATTTTCCACGGCCTAACACGATTTGGTGAAAATGTTGAAGACGAGTGGTTTATTGTTCATATCCTTCAGCAACTCACGCTTCTGTTCCCTAAATTGGTGGTCAGGTAAAATAGTTAAACTTAAACCCGTACGTTGGGATTAATTTTCGGGTATGGACTTTAATTAATTTAACGCGGTCTGACCTTTTTGCAGAGTTTGGGACAATGATGGAGAATTCCTCCTTATTGAAGCTGCAGATTTCCTTCCCCGATGGGCAGAATCTGATGAAAAGTGCAGCCAAAGGGTATTTTACTAATTTTAATGAGTGCATTATACTTTTGGCCTTCTGCAATCGATAATCATTGTTCAATTGTCCAGGTTTACCTGTATGAGGGAAAAGTTCATCTTATTCCCAGATCTGAAATCCAAGAAAATGAACTATCAAAAACCAATTCAGTATTTTGTGGGACACCGAACGTGGAGGAAGCAGTTAGAGTGATTCGAGAGGAGATGACGACAACAATCGCCAGTGACGGTTTACAAAAGGCAATACAAGACCGAATTGGAAATTATCCAGAGAAAATGTTCAAAAACTTCCAGCACGCCAATCTGGTTCTGCCACCCAGGCTTGTCGTAATTCTGAAACAACGACCAGATTTTGTGTCAGCCGCTGTTCAAGCTTTTTATAATAGAGATCCTATTGATATGCAGGTACCTATGCTTGAACATTTATACATTTAAACAGTTAACACTTAACAGTAATACACAAATTTGCACTGGAAAGAAATGCTGAATATTAGATTTAATTTTAGCACGCGAGGTATATGAAAAACTTTAAGCCTGGAGACTCTCTTGTCAAAACTCGTGTTCGGTTTACCAGAACTCTTTACGCAATGTTATCCAAGCAAGATTTTCGTCCTGATCCCAAAACTGGATGGGGTTTTCCAAGACCAACTTCGTATGAAATCAAGGGCCACAGTTTAGGAGCAAAATTGGTAAGGCTTCTGAGTCCTCAATTGAAGATTTGTTGTATTTAATATTTTATTACATATTTAATTTATTACATATTTAACACAGACAACCGGTTTCGAAATTCTCCTGGCAAGCGATCATAACAAAGCGACAAACGGAGCTGCAGATTTGGAACCTGATCAGAAATTTGCTTCGAAGCCTTGGCGACATTACGAAGAAAATCTGAAGAAAACGGGGTATTTCAAAGGCTTCATGGAGGGCTCAAAACCGTACAATGGACTTCTAGAAAAAGCCAAACAATTTTTTTCAACCAACCTAACCAATGGAGAGATTTCTCATCCAGTTGATTTAATTGTTCAAGAAATTAAACATTTGATGAACACACTGCCTGTTGACTTTGAGAAGTTGAAAAAGGAAGGAATGGGGTTGCCACCAGAGGATGGTAAAGACAATCGAGAACGTTATTATTTTCATTTTTGCATTAAAATCTCGTGTGTTTATGATAGATGACAGATGGCTGGACGTTAAAATGGACGATTTGGAGTCATTATTGGAAGAACAGTTCAAGACTAAAATTACAGATCAAAAATTGGACCAAATACCGGAGAAGCTCAAAGAATTTATGAGCAATTTATCGGGTATCGACGGCGTGGAAGATCCCTCGTAAGCTCAAAGATTCTTTTATTTAACCAAAGCTGTTAAACAATAAAATCACGCTCATTCTAAACACAATTAGGCCAATACTGGGTGGGTATTTTGCAAATCCTCCAGACATGAATGGAGACGCAGATCAAGTTGACGGAGAAGGTGATATTGAGCTTATTGATTTCCGCGCAAATGACTTTGCATCTGCAATGGACAAACTCCTAGTCGGTAATTTGAATTCTTATTTTCTGAACTGACTTGCTGAATTGTTTGAGATTAAATTAAGGTTTATATGTTTTTAGAATTGGGCAAACCAGACACAGATTGGGAACCCAGCGACGACGATTCCTTTTCTGAAGAGGAGCGTGCAACGCTAGAAGATATCAACAAGATGTACACTTTTAAGCCTGACTCTAAAATCCATCAACTCATGGGACAAATGGACGCAGAGCTTGCTGAGACAGATGTTGGGAAAACCTTCGGCTCAAATCCAACTCCATCAACTTCTGCAGCAGCAAAGGCTAGGATAGATGAACTTGATCAATTTGATGAGGAATTGGACCCATTGGATATTGATTTGAATGCCTTGACCAACATGTTGGAATCATTTCACAATCAGGATGGGGCAGCTGGTCCGGCTTCTAATCTTCTTCGCAGCGTTGGCTTTGACCTAACTAAAGCTAAAAAATAATTGACGCATGCAAGAGACCGGACAAAATGCCTTAATTCCTTCCTTGCCTTTGCCGGACCTGCCACACCAGTACTGCTCAATAAAATCCTATTGTGAGTAACTGTAACACGTAAAATTTTTTGTGTGCTTGATGTACGCGAAATCGATAAGATCATTTTGTTATTGGCAGCCATGACGCGACGGTAGTTTCGTATACTATTATTTGATAATTATTTAAATGGGATTCAATTTGGCGTTATTAATTCCCACTGTGCAGTGGTATCGAAACCAATATACTGAATAGGAGAGAATAGTTTTTAATGCACTTCTTGCTTTTGCTGTCCACTTTGTTAGCCCAGTGAAATAATCCAAATAGTTCTAATCTGATGTCTTCCCAAATGATGAAGTCCGAATATTATATTAAATTAAGTACAATAAAGAACCTTGCGGGTGGAAGACTGGAACTGGAACGGGGGTATGACTAGTGCTAGTAATATTTATATGTTAAATCATGGACACTTTCTCAAAAACACCAATAGTTACACTCAGAACATCGACTGGGAACGTCAAGACGTTTATTGAAACATTCAACATACTTTTAATTTAAAAAATAAGCGTTACGTGCTTGACTCTTATACAAGAAATACATGTATCATGTGTTTATGTAAATGCATAATTAAGTAAATAAGGGTAACTTAAAATTCACTGAGCTTTATTTCCAAGGCGTTCGGTGAGCAACAGATTTCCGCCCTTTTTTTCTTTCGTTCTCGGAGTGCCCAATATTGAACCGGGCAGAACTTGTCGAGTATGTCGAATTGCAACTTGTGTTGGCTGTCGTTGGCCGAGATGTAGTAGAAGGACGAAAATGAGCAGGATCAGTACTGAAAATAACATCAGAATTTGCGCTCTCCGATCTGTTAAAATTTGTGTCGATTCGATAAGGATCCACGTTTTGACTTGGACCGCGAGTATACGTTGCATTCATGTTTGAGGCACGAAGTTGTTCCGATAATCTCCAATTATTGACATTTGAATCTAAAGTAGGAACCGATAATTTCACAATGATTTCATTGAATTGGTAGAATTAGATTATCGTTTATCAAACCTACCACGAGCAGATTTACTTTTAGTCTTGGTCACTGCTGGTTGGACAAAATGACTCAACCTTCTCCGCTTAGGGCTCACTTTATCATTTAATTTTTTCTGTGACCGGGAGGAAGCATTGACAGAATGTTGTTCTTGGGAAGTAAGGAGCGTTGGACTGCAAAATCAAATATGCTAGTTACAGTATGCAAAACAAATATCCGGACACCCTCAAAATCATTTTCATCGGCGCGTTTCG
>JAAXYW010000888.1:0-27975 GCA_036851895.1 Orthonychiurus folsomi | reverse complement strand
GTTTCATGCAATCCTTTGTTTCATGCAATTTTTAATTGCATGCAATATTGTCTTGCGCAGGTGTGATAGGGGCTTAAGAGCTGTTTGGAAATGAAGCAGAGTTACAACCTCAACTGTGGATCTAAAGCAGGTGTGAATCGTATGATCGTGCTGGACCATTGCACAAAATGACATGTTGTGGAGCCTTAATTACATAGAAACTTTACTACATAACATCGCCAGTACCAGACACCACGCGTGAAATAACTGACAGCAAAGATATGATTTGCCGTATGCCTAGCTCTCCGCCTGTTCAAGTTCATTATCCAGTTTTTGTGTGCGGTGTATGAGAACAGCTTATAAAACAAATTAAATCATGACCTCTAGACATAACCTGCTTGGTTTCTTCAGAATAACAACATTTTTATTAATCTTGAATGGGTCGCTAGAGGCTGAAGTAAGTATGATTATAATTACAAACCAAGTACTAAGTTGTAGCCCACTAATTTCTATTGCTAAATGTTTTATTCCAATATTATTAGCTCAGCGACTACTACATCGGGGCCGTAGTTGAATATCAACCAAGCGGAACTCCGTGGGATTCCACACCGGAGGAACTCCTGCAGAAAAACTGCAATAATTATGTTGAGCTCATTCGAGATGCATCTGCACATGTAAGTGAGAAAGTGATTTGATAAATTAAGTTACCCAATTACAAACAACTTTAAAGGGAGCTGACATTGTTGTATTTCCTGAATACGGGATGACAACACTCGGAGTTCCGCGTGGACGGGATGAGGCTCTTCCGTATCTTCAGTACGTTCCTGAAATTGGGATTAATCCCTGCCTTCAGGATGTAGGCAAATATGCAGACTATCAGCATCGGGTATTTATAAATTAATGCACGTTAGATTTATTCAAGTATTGGCGTATGCAAGTAATACATATTTTGTAACTTTCTATTAATTGGAAAGATAATCAGAGACTTGTCTTGCGCTGCCCGACACTACAGGATTTATTTAGTAGTTAATGTCGGAGAGGTTCAAAATTGCACTACAAATAGACGCAGCGACTCTCAACCTTGTCATGCGGATGGAAGACGTCAATTTAATTCCAACGTTGCATTCAATCGGGATGGTGAAATAGTAGCAAAGTAACATTTAAAGTCAATAGTACGTCAAGAATACTTTCTTAAACATTTCTCTTGACTATTGTAGATACCGTAAGCAATATTTGTATTTCGAGGACCAATTTGAATCCCCGGCAGTAGCGGACATCTCCATATTTAAAACGGATTTTGGAGTGGATTTCGGGATGTTTATTTGTTTTGACATGATGTTTGAAAAGCCGGCGGTGCAACTCGTTGAGCTCGGAGTTAAGAATATTGTGTATCCAACGGCGTGGGTTGACGAGCTTCCATTTCTTATGGGTAAAAGCGGAACTTTTATCATTAAATTAAAATTAAGTAATCATGGAAACATTTTTCAGCAATTCAATCGCAAAATATTTGGGCTGCAGCAGCTGGCGTAAATTTACTTGCCTCCGGTTATCACCAACCACTTGGTGGACAACTTGGGAGTGGAATATTTTCAGGAAAATCCGGTGCACTAAACTACACCTTTGACCCGGATTCAGGAACTAGATTAATTATTGCTGAAGTGCCCATTTCACCTTCACCAGAGAAATTGCATTTTGAAACGCATGCTCTTATTTCTAGGCCTACTGACATTTTACCAAATGCTTACCATTCCTTCCTTCGAGAGAACATCACCAACTACGCAACCGTTAAACTGGATTTTAGCTACAATACTGCTAATGCATGTCACAATGGTACATGCTGTTCTGCCAAATATTTACTAACACTCGAAACACAAGCGGCGCCGCTAACCTACAGATTAATCACCTTTGGTGGAACGCGTAAAGTAGCAATGGAAACGGCTGAATTTTCTTGGCAGGTCTGTGGGATTATGAGATGTTTGAATGATACGCTGGCATCGTGCACTGAAAATGATAGAAGTGAATCATCCATGGGGTTTTCAAATTTTGAATATTTGAGACTTATTGGAGGACCATTCAAAACGGAACAAGCAATGAGTCCAGCTTTGAATGCTATGGATATTTATTTCCAGGAAATCCCATTCTCACTGTTTGAATTCAGTACCACAGAACAAACTTCAGAATTAGTCTCAAATTCATTGGCTACTGTACCCATCCAGACAATTGCAATTATTAACAGAATGTACTTTTAAGTGTCAGACTCCAACGACCAAGCATAAAACTTGTTTTTGTCATTTATACTATGGTTAAAATTAAATGCAACAGGCTTACTTTGACATAAACATGCGTAATTTTGAAGATACGCGCTAATTTAATCGTTAAAAGCGGCAAAATGCTGATTACTGTAAATTTGCAGGGTAATCAAATTAATATTTGAGTCGAAGCTGAGGCTACCCATTCCGATCGAGTTATTTTTTAATTTAATTAGATTTATGACGGATACGGATAATTAATTTGATAATTTGTAATAGAATTTAGCACAATCGCATATGACGCGCGCACACAACAAGTTGTTTTGTGATTGTGTAACAGAACATTCTGCCGTTTTAGTACAATTCTATACACGATTTTGGAAATATGAGCCGCGCAAATCTTCTTATCATGCGGAACAAAGCACAGATGAGCCTTTTTGTAACTTTGCAAAGGCAATTTTATAATCGGGAATTGCCGAGTTGCGTTCCTTACGCAAAATGCTATTATTCAATTCAGTTGATAACATAATTACGCAAAGCTGCACGTAGATGCGGTTGTACAATACTTTATTGGCCTTTTGTATTTTGTTAAAATGTAATATGTAATATTTCAAAAAAAACAAATAAAACATTTCCACACAAATCCCTAAAAGTCTTTTATGGCTTCGCAAACGCACACGCTTAATAGGGATCCATTTCTGCCGTGTGGCAATTACATCATCAAACATATTCCGATTAATCCCAGTAATTGTCTTGCTTCGCGTTTCATGCTCAGTCTTTACTGCCTGTAAATCAAGCTTTGTAATTGTGATTTTGACATTTGAATAAATTCCATTGCAGGCACGCCAAATCATTTCATTGTTAAACTAGGAGGACAATTCCCGGCATTGAAATAATTGTAAAATTAATTGTTTGTACAATTGTCTCTAAGATGAAGTTCCTCACTGGACATTCAACGGTAGTAGGCTTAGTTTTATTTGTGACCTACGTTCATACGTGCTCGGCAAATAAAAAAATCGAAAACTCTGTTCTGAGTAAATTAGCAGAAACTTCAACTGTTGATATAATCGTGTCTATGCAATCTGGTACTTCTGCCATTCTACAGCAATTTTCTCCTCAAAATTATCGTCCACAAAATGGACAGTCAAGAACCGAAAGTATTGTCTCCGCTCTCCAATCAAATACAGAGAAGAGCCAGAAGAATGTAATGGAATTTCTATCAAAATCAAACCACATCGCTGCTGCTAGTGCCCAAAGTTTTTGGATTTCCAATCAAATTTTCCTACGGAATGTGGACTCAGAGCTCCTGTCAAATTTAGCTGAGCGTGAAGACATCGCAAAAATTGAACTGAATCACGTGTTCCAATTTGATGACCCAGTGTTGCCATCGGCAGCCCCTACCATTGCTGCTGCTGATCGTGAAACTGAGTGGGGAGTTTTAAACATCCAAGCCAACAAAGTATGGGAATTGCCCCAAGGAAATGCTGGAGAAGGTGTAATTGTCGCCATCATTGATACTGGGGTAATGTGGGACCACGAGGCCCTCATTGATAATTTCATGGGCTATTATGGTTGGTACGACCCATATGACTTCATTCAAGAACCATACGACGCAAACGGGCACGGAACCCATGTCACAGGGACAATTGCTGGGAAATTTGGTATCGGCGTGGCTCCAAATGCAACATGGATGGGCTGTCTGGGATGTGGGCCGATTGGCTGCTTCTCCAATGCTCTAATCACCTGCTCCCAATTCATTATGTGCCCAACATTAGCGGACGGAACTAAACCGAATTGCACAAAAGCGGCTCACATTGTCAACAATAGTTGGAGTGGGGGACAAGGAACGACAACATTTGATGCTGTCGTCGCCGCTTGGCATGCAGCAGGAATTATTCCAGTTGTCGCCATTGGAAATGAGGGAGACTTGGGTTGTGGAAGTGCTGGATCACCTGGAGATTATCCAGATGTCATTGGTGTTGGAGCTACCACAAGTATAAATGCAATTGCTTATTTCAGCGGCCGTGGACCAACTGTTAATGGGCTGATGAAACCTGATATCAGTGCTCCAGGATTTAATGTGACTTCTGCGTGGAGATTGTCCAATTCAAGCTACGCCACAGCATCTGGTACGAGCATGGCGTGTCCACATGCAGCGGGTGCTATTGCCCTTTTGAAGAGTGCGTATCCTTCTCTTAGCTACGACGATATAAAGTACTTGTTGTACAATGGAGCGGATACAACGGAACTGGAGACAACTGGAGCTACTTGTGGTAACGTTAGGGACGACGTGTTTCCAAATCATCACTTCGGATATGGAAAAATCAACATATTAAAGTCAATAAATATCTTGTTGAATGAGGCGACGTCTACCACCACTACCAGGAACAGCGCCATGCAACCAAAGCCTGTGTACTTAATAGTTTCGGTTATATCAGCCTTGAGCATTGTTGTATTCAATTAAAAGTGCGCTTCTCACTATTGTAGGAAGGCGTTTTTATTGCTTATAAGATAAATAAATTTGCTTCATACTAATACAATATGTATTAATTTCTAATTTTGACTGCGAGGAATATTGTGTAAAGGATTGTGATGTAATGACATCAGAGTTGCGTANTTTTGACTGCGAGGAATATTGTGTAAAGGATTGTGATGTAATGACATCAGAGTTGCGTAGTAGTCAGAATTGGAAAACCCAAGATTAAATTTAAATTCTGGCGAGCATGCATGTGGTTTTATAATCATTTTCACATGTCAGTCAAGCGACTTGATAGGTAATTGAAGGACACATTTAATGTCCCCACAGATAAATAAAAAGAGAGCAAAGGAGATGTGTGGGAACGACTGCACCCGGATTTTAAAAATTTTTATCATCCTAAACCAAACTTTTACATCAGCCATAATCCTTTGTGTGTTAATCAGCACCTAATCTGACATTGGCGGAGCACATTGAAATGTCCAACTCATGGTAAAAGCACTGTGATTGCCAAGAACAGCTATCTTCCTGCAAAAATTTCATATCTTCCTGCAATTTTTCAATTGGCAATTTGTTTTCTAAACCGGAATGCAAAGTTAGTAGAGTCAATTTTACACCAACGAATCCAGCCATTCGGCACTTAATTATTCTGTACAGTTGTATCCAAAAAAAACAACAACATGCGGTTGAGTGTACTATTTGTCCTCTGCTTTACCTGTTTCGCCACATGTGTTGCCACCAGTTTATCAACATCTAAAATTCACCCTTTGGTACATTCCAAGTTGAGCGAAACCGGGTCGGCAAACATTTTCATTTCCTTACAAGGCGGAATAGACACCGTCCTGAAGAAATTTTCAACACAAAGTTTTGATCCTAAGCAAAGAACAAACAGGATCCAAGCGGTCATCACATCACTGAAGGAGAATGCGCAAGTTTCACAAAAAGGTGTAATGGATTATTTTAACAAGTCCAAGATGGACTCCAGCAGATTTGAAAGCTTTTGGATTTCTAACCAAGTTTTTGTGGCCAATGCTGACTATGCGCTTGTGGAACGCTTATCCAAATTTGAGAAAGTCGCTAAAATTGAATTGGAACAGATGACTAAATTGCCAGACTCGCCAGTAGCAGTATCTAGTAGACATCAATCAAATGAAGTGACATGGGGCCTTGAAAATATTAAGGCTTCGAATGTGTGGGAAATGCCTGCGGCGGAAGGTGGGAATGCTGGTGAAGGTGTAACAGTTGCTATTATTGACAGCGGAGTTTCATGGACACATGAATCTTTATATCAAAATTACAGGGGCAACTACGGCTGGTATGACCCTTATACACACTCAATTTCTCCCAATGATCAAAATGGCCATGGAACACATGTCGCTGGGACTATTGTTGGCAATAAATTGGGTATTGGTGTAGCCCCAAATGCTACATGGATTGCTTGCAAAAATTGCAATGAACTCGGACAATGCTTTCAACAAGCTTCGTTGGCGTGCGCTCAATTTGTTACATGCCCAACCTTGCCAAATGGATTATATGAAGACTGTTCCAAAGCCCCACAAATTGCTTCTAATAGCTGGGGTGGAGGACAAGGTCAGCTCATATTTCAGCCAGTCATTGCCGCTTGGCATGCGGTTGGCATTATTCCAGTGTTTGCCTCTGGAAATGAAGGGCCAGACTGTGGAACCGTTGGGTCGCCGGGAGATCTTCCAAGTGTTATTGCCGTCGGTGCCACAATGGAAAATAACCGGATTGCGTCATTCAGCAGTCGAGGGCCGAGTGTGAACGGAGTGCTAAAACCTGATATCAGTGCGCCTGGTTACAACATTCTTTCCGCTTCCAACACGGTAGAGAATGGTTATACGTATATGAATGGGACAAGTATGGCCACCCCGCACGTGTCAGGTGTAATTATCTTAATGAAAAGCGCGTATCCTGATTTGACATACGAGGAAATCAAGATTTTTCTGTACAAAGGAGCCGTTCAGGATTATGTCTCAGGAGGAGAGAGCTGTGGTGGCGTATCCGACACTGTGTATCCAAATAATATCTACGGTCAAGGAAGAATCAACGCCTTAAACACAATGATCAGCCTTAGAGATGAATATGTGGCTTCTTCTGCTGCCAAAGTCAATCTTATTGGAGAAACTGCAATACTATTTGTTTCATGTCTTGCTTATTATTTAAAAACACTTGCCTGACTAAAAATTTAATAAATAGTAGATTTAAAATTGCTAAAGTATGATTCAATTGAGCAGACTTATATAGCGTTCGAATAAATAAAATTTCCCCTCATTTTATTAAGCTGGCATTATTTCACTGAGCGAATAAAGTTACTTCTTACACCGTTGCCGTTAAACACTCACTCGGTCAAAGAAGCAGTACCAACAGCGGGATTAAATCTAACCAATTTTATTTTGAAACTGCGTGACGACTGCACAATCAGTGAGAATTTCAAAGTTTCTTGACTCCATTCGATGGAATAGGTATTTATAGTCTCAAGTGGTTATTCCGCAATTTGCGAATTTTATCGTGCCTTCGCCGTTTCGGTGTTATTCTTTGTAAGTAATCCGATCAGTACTCGCATACTCCACGAAATGTTTTTGGATATTTAGAACAATTCAGACACTCACTCATGCGAAGTAATTACTGACGCGCAATTAATTTTATTACATCAATGACGATGTTCATTTAAATTTAACTGATTAGTATAATGGAAAACACAAATTCAGTTATCGTCATTTGTTTTTGCACAATTCTATTCAGATAGATTATTGCATTATGACGCGCGGTTATGACGTTATTTAGTTTAATTAAAAGCATATGCACTTCATTAGCACAGGTATATATTTGATTTATCCAAAAGACCAGATGAAGGTCCCATGTTATTCAAGCCCGACCGTATTAGTCAGCAGTGAATGAATCATTTTCCGATCATTGGGATTTGTCCCGAGCCTCCATTTTCCTTTTATTTGCGCTGAATTATGAATTGCCGTGAATTTAATCTAATCAAGGATATTTTACATTCATCGCAGCAAGTTTCGCGACCATGCACAACTGCACAACGATTTCCTACAAATAGGCAGGACACATATCTGGAGTTTATCATTCAAAACTAAAATCCAGTAATATCTTTTTTACATTGCCACAGTTTATATTCTCGACAAATTCAAATAATAAAAATGAAGGCTAGCCCATTTCTTGCACTATTGCTACTTTTGCATTCAAATTTCGCCTCAATTACTCAATTTAGTAAAATTGACCCCTTACTTCAGGCAAAACTACTTGAAACTGGTAATGCCGATATATTTGTTAGCATGAAGGTAGGAACCGAGCCTGCTCTCCACCAGTTTTCATCCCCAAACTACGAATACGACCCATCCAACCACGGGAATATGGCTCAAAAAGTTGTGTCAGCGCTTGTTGCTCATGCTGACCAAACTCAGAAGACAACTTTGGAGTTCTTATCAAAAACAAGGAAGCCAACAACAGTGGTTGAAAGTTTTTGGATTTCCAATCAAATATTTGTGAAGAATGCGGATTCAGATCTGGTGTTGTCTCTTTCCGAGTTTGACGACATTGCAAAAATAGAATTGCAGCTAATTATCCCCTTGCCTATCATCACTGAAGCCCAAGAAGTTACAGAAAATATACTAGCTGGCGAGCCTTGGGGAATACAAAATGTTAAAGCACCAGAAGTCTGGAAAATGCAAGATGGTAATGCCGGTGAAGGGGTCATTGTTGCGATTATTGACACTGGAGTTAGGGCAACCCATCAAGCCCTAAGAGACAATTTCAGAGGGAAATATGGGTGGTTTGACCCTTACCAGGGAGCCATGCAACCAGTTGATATGGAAGGACACGGAACTCATGTGACGGGAACAATTGTTGGAAAATCGGGAATCGGCGTCGCCCCAAATGCGACATGGATGGCTTGCAGAGGCTGTAATACAGATGGATGCGCTGAATTCGCTCTCTTGGCTTGCGGTCAATTTGTGCTGGCACCAACTTTGGCTGACGGCACAGGGAAAAACTCTTCCATGGCACCTCATATTGTCAGCAATAGCTGGGGCGGTGACAACCACAACACTTTTTATGAATCTACCATCACAGCTTGGAAGGCTGCAGGGATAATCCCAGTGTTTGCTTCGGGAAACGCTGGCCCAGGTTGTTCAAAAGTTGGGTCACCTGGTGATTCGAAAAACGTTATTTCCGTTGGCGCTACAAATTCACAAAATGCTCTTGCACAATTTAGCAGCGTTGGACCCAGTGTCACTGGATTAATTAAACCTGACGTAAGTGCACCCGGGCAAAGTATTCGCTCAGCATGGAATTCCTCAGATACGGGATACGAAACAATTAGCGGAACCAGTATGGCTACTCCACATGTGGCAGGAGTCATTGCGTTACTGAAGGCTGCTTCACCTGGATTGACATACCAGCAAGTTATGGTTTGCCTCGCTAAAGGAGCTGAGAGGAAAGTAACTACAAGCGGAAATAAATGTGGAACTACAAAGGATACTGCATTCCCTAATAATTTCTTTGGTGAAGGGAAAATCAATGCACTGAACTCAATGCAAGTACTAAAGGATGGTGGTCATTTATCAAGTGCAGCAGGACTCGTTCCAAAAATGTTATCTATTATGTCTCTAATTATTTTTTCATACAATCTAATGTAGTTACGTAGCAGGAAATTTGCATTGTGTTATCTGACGTGCTGGGTACGCAAAGCAATAAAACTTACAAGTCTAGTCATAATCAGAAATATAAATTTATTGCATATTAAAGTTAGACAAAGATGACATCATCTCCTACTTTCAAATCAAGTATGCTAACTCGATGCATTTACATTCCTGCCTAAAATTTGTATCAATATAAAATGGGCCCAAAGAGTTCTAAAGATGCTTATTCTGTCAGCGCGGCGTGTCGAGCATTATCCTGGTAGACCTGATTCTGGTTCACCAAAGAAGTATGCGCATTTCAACCAAATTGTGTCAAATTTCAGAGTAGGCAATGCAAATTTGTATAAGGACCACTTTCATAGAACCGAGTTCTCGCGAACGAGCACCGTCTTCAGACCTAGTTTCATTTATATCCTTTAACACAAAGTTCCGGCGACTAGTAAAAATCGTCAATGAGCTTGTAGTAAACGCATATTTGATTTCACGCGAGCATGAGTAATTATTAGCAAAGCAATAAGTTCAATTGGTCGGCGCGGGTTCCACTAGTTCTTAGAACAGAAGAATAAGTTCAGAAGTTGCAATAGTTTGCATTTGCCAGAATCCTGCATCTCTGAAGTGTGTGAGGTATGACTTAGCGCATAGCAGGGCAAGGTTGCAAATGCAAATATTAAAGGAAAGAGCCACACGTTGAACCTGAATGCTTAAACAAATGCGATTTGTTTGTAAGGACAGTTTAATATTGGGCTACCCTGACTCGGCGCAAGTGGCTCTGCCAAATGGTCTGTCTATAAATATTCAGGAGTAACGTTCCTTGGAAATCAGTTGCAAATGTGTTTGCCTGCAAGAATCGTTCAGTCGGCAAATTTAAATCTAGTGATCAGCTTTTCAACGTTCAGCTCCTTCTTGACAATTCCAAATGGCTTCAGGTAAATTAAAAACACAATTAAATTGCTAAAAAAGGTTTTCGAAGGAAAGAATACTAAATTTGATTCAATCAAGGTGACTTTATGGACATGTACTGTTTTAAAATTAGAAACTAGAATATTACTTCCGCTTCTATTCTGCATTTGCACCGGATCCCTGGTTCTCGGAGATGCACCTGTTAGTCCGCAGTATTACGCCGTTCCAACACCAAGCAAAGCACATTACAGCGCACCAAATTCTCCAGGATCCAACTACGGTTCCCCACCGTCGTCTCAATACGAAGATTCCTCAAGTGGCTATCAACCAGGACCAGCTCCATACGGTGCTCCTCCAGCTGCAAATGGTTACGATCAATTGCGGGATTTTAGCACGGCTCCACAGTCCTCATTTGTGACGAGAAGGCTCTTCAATACATCAGTTGCTTTGACAGTCCCACTATTTTCGTTTACTTTGCCGCAGAGAGCTTCCCAAGGTTCAACCGTGGATTTAGCAAATCAAGTAAGAAAATACAAAAACAATATTAAGCTTGATATGCCAACTCTGTAAACGTGCTAATTATCGCTTGTACTAAAATTTGAAACACAATTAAATGGAATTATAGGCAATTTTCGGACTGTTCAGCTTGCTGGTCGTCGTGCTGGTTTTCGCCGTTCCAATCCTTTTCACAGGTTCGAGGCCAGCTCTCACAGCTCGAAGCAATGATAGGAGCGGAGTTTTGAACAATCTATTGTCGTCTAACAAAGTATTTAATTTCATGGGTGCGGATTTGTCGAACACTATTGGGCTAGATGCTCAAAAATGTTTCATGAAAACTATTTGTGAAGCTCATCGGTCACCTAAGAAATATGGACTACTGGCACAGCCATTCCTGATGTTTTTCCCGTAAGCAAAGTTGCATAAAATGTACTAATTTAGTTGCAACCTGTTTATACATTCCATTTTCTCCACAGACCTCCCTCAAATACAACTGCGGCTGAAGCCAAAGCAAGTCTATTCCAATTGGCTGCAAAGGAAGGAAAATCCAAGACAGCGGATTGCGATAAAAAATTTAAATGTTTCTTTGATCTGTTGGATCTGGCAGATTACTGCATAGATTGGTGGAAGTATACAACTAATCCTCAATCAGTAATTGAAATGTAGCAACAGAGATGGACAGAATTGCTCATATGGACAGACTCGACTCGACATGACCTAGTTCTAAAAGACTGACTTGACATATTATCCACTAAATAAAATATACCACCGAAACTAAGACAAAGTGACGCAGGTTGGATCGCAAAAGTAGGCTGACATGTGAGTCAAGATTTACACCATTAAACGGAAGTCAAATATGCCGTTTTAATGTGTGTTTTAATAATTTAGAGAGACGGACGGACTGATTGACTGAAACTCAAAGCCCACTGTAAATCCAGTTCCTATTTTCATTGTTCCTCAACTCAAGAGGATAAGAGGTTTAATTTATTCCTAACCGTAGATCGTACTTATTGTGTAAGTTTGTGTATGACCGAAGCAAAGTAAACAAAGCACTTAACCGTATGCTGGCGAGGGTTTACCCAAACCAAAGAAGTACAGCGTTTCTTGGTTTAGCAGCAAGAAGACGAAATAACTCATGTATTATTCATTAATATTGTAAAAAAATCAAGGGAATGAAAGCGCGTGTAACTTGGAATAAATACTGCACTTCTAAATATTATTTGTGGTTAATATTCTTGCTTGTGGAAATCTAATTATGGGGAGCTGTGCTACTAGGGCCCGTTATAAAAGAGGCCCTCTGTACATATGCTTAAGTAGAACAACACACTTGACTTAACACTTAAGAAAAGTAGATTATTTTGGAGTAAACACTTTCCACAATGCTGGTATTGGTTTCTGGGTTGCAAACAAAAAAATTTGCTAGAGGTTCATCACGATGTGAAATTGCTTTCACAATTTCTTGAGCCAAGACACCACCAGTGATAGCACAGGAAGGGCCTAGCTGTCCACTGGTGTTCCTGTCACAGTAGTTCAATTTAATTTCAGTAAACTTTCTAACCATTTTCAAGCTGCACAATATCTTGGGGTTAAAAATTAAAAATGACAAGGTGACTCACGAGAATTGTTCGTCCGGAATTTGTTTCAGTGTTAAATTGTGTTTAGTCAGATATTCATCTCGGAGTTCAACAAGTTTCGGTTGATCACTTGCAGATAACGGGGCGCGCTTGTATTTTTCAAGAAACTCAAAAATAACTGAAATATTTTTTTTAAAAACCTCAAATTAATTTCAGGAATCCAAATAATGCAAAAAAATCGATGTAATATAGACTTACTGTAAATTGCATGTGTCGATGGGTTTATCTTTCTTTTTTGGGTTTTCAATACGAGATCCCAATCCACATTGAGGACTTCTTGAAATGAGGGGAAAACACACTTTCCTTCACTCGTGTGTATAAACTCGGGTTTATCCTTAGTAGCATTAACAACTTTGTCCCTAGGAACAAAATAATGTGCAAATTATAGTAATCCGATTTTTCTTTAAATCCTAAAAGGAATGGTTATGCTAGCTTACATAGTAAAATCATGGGCTTCTCCCATATCCGAGAAAATGTAACTGATGAAGCCAAACACGTCAGCCGCAAAAAACTTAATTTCATATTTACGTGCAATTTCATCGAGACGAACAATTTGAGTCGGTTTGCAGCCAATAGCGCAGATAACAGTAAAATCTTTGTAAAAGTGTTCGGTCTTGTCGTCCACACTGGCGCAAGTGGCAAGTACATTCACCATTGGATTTAATAATTGGGCTCTGGACAATGATGCAGCTGCTCGCTACAAAATAAAAACGAGCGTTAACTAGCAGCTGGTTGTGTATATACTGCAAACTACGAATCAGAAGGACACCTAATAACACCACTTACATTTATTCCCGGACAACTTGGACAATTTCTTAACAATTGAACAGTGTCTGAAACAAGAAATTGGCTTGATCCATCTTGTAGGGTTACTTTGCGGTGATCCATCATAGTCACTGATTTAACACCACCGAGAATTATATTCTTTGCAACTTCGGCACCCAAACCGTCCATTCCAATAATAAGCACATTTGCATTGTTAAGCCTGCATAAAAGAAATGTTATATAACTACTGTTGAAGGCTTCCCCTCCAACATCCAAAGCTAAATTACAGTAAATTTAATAAAAACATGTAAGGTTTGTCGACGGCATCTTATTACTACCGAACAGCAAACACTTCAAATTCAACTCCCTTTTCGTACCTTTTCTGAGCCTCTACCCCCCAAAGTCGAATTTGACGATCATACACAGCAGCTTCTGCATCCGTGAAAACTTTTTCTTCTTCAACAATCTCGATTGTTTCATGTTCGCCGACGTTTAGTACCAACGCAGGAGTCCATCGCAATTAATCGTTTGGAGATTTCTGGAAGTAAATTCGGAAGCTGTAATTTCATGTTTTAAATTAATTTCACCAAACTAAATCTATTTCTAGTTTCAAAGGGTCATCGCTTTACAAATCTCAAGAATATAAATAAATCTAAACTGCGAGTTGGAAACTAACTTTACTTACATTGTCTAGTCTGGCGACAATAAACTTATGGTGCGGGCATACCTTATTGTTCCAAATTAGTGGTGGTGAAGAAAATCGATGTGGTGCGGAAACAATCGAACTAAATTAAATTGACAGAAATTGAAGTGATGTGCGTGTCTGCCACAATCCGCGTCCGGGATTTAATTTTTCCCACGCAGAATGCTATTGCCGAAAGCTATGCCATTGACAAGTCTCAAAGTGCAAATCTCTCACCCACCCACCATAAAAATCACAAGTTAAACTGCCATTTTAGTTTTAGCATCCGCCATTTCAGGTTAGTCTTCATTGACAAACCTGTTTACTTTGAAGTTCCAAGCTGCAGGAAACGACTAGAGTTTTAGCGCGTATCAACTACGCAAAAGTAATGTTAAATAATTTCTTCACATTTGGTTCATAAAATGCTACTAATCGATTTATTAATCGCGGTACAATATATTTTATAATATCAAAACACATCTAAAACTGAGCACGTCAACTTAAGAAAATATCAGTTCACGTAAATCTAAATTACATATTCACAAATTCAGTTAAATACTAAAACATTTTTTAACAAACTGAACTGGTTTGTCTCAATTTGATACAATATTAGTGCACTTAAATGCATACGCATACTGTTCATCGTAAAACATTTATGAGCCGTTGCTAGAACTTGGAACGACTTCGGTTTCTGGAGGCCCTCTTCTCCATTGTCGCGGATCGCCTTCCAACGGTGGAGCTATGCGACCCGCGGCACTGTAAGAATTAGATCCTCCACGCCCACGAAAAGGTGGTTGACCTCTTGACCCTGTTCTGTCACCGTAAGAAGGTCCGTTGCTTGGGTTTCCGCTGCTGCCGTGGGAGTAATTAGACGGTCCATCATCCCTTCTGGGGCCCCCATAGTTGGAAGATCCTCCCCATCTAATAAATAAAAGTTAAAGCTCGGCATTTTAAAACTAAAAACACTTTTATGTGTAAACCCAAAGCGGACCTGCTTGCCGTTCCCCTTTGTCCACTCCAAGATGACCTTCCTGTAGAGAATCCTCCTCGATCCGGACCACCTCTGTCTCGGTCAAAATTATTGTTGTAGTAATTCTTTCCAGCGTGAGAACCAACACGCTCTCTGGGATCAGATGTTACCCTGTCTCTTGTGTCACGTTCTCGATAAGAGAAATGTGAATCCGGAGCCATTGGATTTGACGTCCTTGGTGGTGACGGACCACTAAAGCCAGTTGGACTATACGCAGAACTAGAGTTGCGGTATTTCTGGGGGCTGTTGTAGTGAGATCCTCCATAACTGCTGGAGCTGGAATCCCCATGTGGTAAAGCTGCAGAAATCCTTTCATTTTCTCCACCAGAGTAAGCGTAGCGATCTCGCTCCCGCTCTCTGTCACGGTCCCTGTCTTGGTAATTGTCCTTGAATGGTCTGGAAGCAGACTCATGCTCAACTTTTCCGGAGTCATGGGAATTTCGCTCGTGAGGTCTGTCGGCCCCCTTCCGCTTCTTGTCTCCTTCCTTGCTACGATGTTTTGGGCTTCTTTCGTGCTCTCCTTTATCTTTCGCGCTCTTCAGACCATTAGCTTTAACTTTCTCAACCTTTTCCTTCGATTTTCCTTTGCCTCCCTTCGTTCTCTCCCCCTTCTCCTCTGCTTTCTTGGATGCCTTCTTGTAAAGTTTGTACAAGTTGTTGTGGTCGTATTCAGTAAAATTTGAAACGAAATACCACAGATGACTGCATGAATGGAAATAAAAAATTAGATATACTCCAAACTGATTGCAAAAGTAGTTTGTGATGTGAAGCTGTACCATTTCCACTTCTTCATTTCATCCTTGTTTTTATACCCTTGCAGTAAAGTCTGGATCTGGTCACCAATTAGAAGCAAGGAAAGACGAGTATGTCTGATTTGATCCTTCTCGCTCAAGCTCTGGTCAGGATTGTCAAGTGATTTTAAGGCTTTCTTGACAGGTCGCATTTTTTCTTTGCACTGCAGAACAACATATGGTTTAGGTTTGTAGCAATAAAATAAATGAAAGAATTTTCTTGATTATAGTAAACTCAAGCTAACCTCGTTGAAGACAGCAGGTTCTAGTCCTCCCAAAACGTTCAGAGATGTGGGTTTAGAATTTGCAGTGAAATGCATAGGCCCAGAATCTTTGGGTTTCTTTGGTTTTCGGATCCGAGGTTTCTTTTCCTTTGCTTCGTCTTTAATACCGCCTTCAACTTTGGCATCTGCCGCAGCATCATCTTGAGCTTTGTCTTTTGGCACCCTCTTCTTCCGCACATTACCCTTCAAAGAAATTTAAATGTTAGAATCCAAATTTACAAATGACTACATTAAGATGGTGCATAAAATTTAAAGATATTTAGATCACTCACAGTTTGATTTTGCTTTTGAGTTAAAGCCAAATTTTTCTTAATAACTTTGATTAAGTAATCAGCTCTGGCCTGGGCGTGCTTAATTAGAGGCTTCTTGTCGCCTTCAAGAAAAATTTTCTCCTTTAACAAAGGGGAGGATTCCCTAATCTTGTCCCAGCCTGCCGTTCCAAACTCCCACAAACCAAGCAATAGTTGAGTATCTTCCTCCTGACCCCATTCTACATCATAGGGTGGTACTTTTGCCCTGCAATTGGAATCCAATATAATCTCAAATGTACAACCAAGAGCTTAATTTCGCTCAAGTTTTCCTCACTTCAATTCTAATTTCCAACTCCTCCTTGCATCGGGATCTTTTGGGATGGCTTCGCCAAGAGGTTCTAATTCGTCCAACCCGAGCGTCAATGTCCTAGCATTAATGCTGGTGCCGTTAAAAATAAATAATGGGCCCTTTTCCCTAGGCTTTTTCTTCCCTTCAGCACCAGTGGCTGCACCACCTTCACCATCAACAAGTAGTTCTTCCTTCACAGAGTTTAACATGGCAGGATTTTTCTTGGCTTCTAGCATGGCGTTCTAAACAGGTATAAAAAACCATAAGTTTTCGTTTTAAGAATAAACGTGCGCGCACAGGTTAAAAGCACTACCTTGCAACCCTTTACGATTGCTTCACCAAGCTTCTTGAGATCAGCAAACGCTTTATCGGTTAACTCGGCATCCTTAGCGATGGTTTCTATTCTTAACAAAGGCTTGGGAAATCTTTTTATGCTTTTGATAAATCTACGAATTTGTGCGGTGTTAAAGCCTTTTATTCCGTTCTTTTCCTTATGGTGAGATGACTTGGGACGACCTCTTTTCTTTTTCTTAGGAGATCCGTCGTCTTCAGACTCTGATTCATCACTCTCCCCCTTCTTCCTCTTTCGTGTAACCTTCTTCAGTGCATCCTTTGTATTTGTCCCAAAACCATTGTCAACAGGTGCTCCCAATACCGCTCGACTTGACCGCGGAGGAAGAAATAATTCAGCCATTTCCCTCTCCTTTTCTTCGGCTTCCACCTGCTTTCTGATGTCCTCGGGAATTATCTGGTCCCAGTCGCGAGGGACAGATGCCGGAATTTGCTCTTCTTCCTCTTCATTGACTGTGAAAGATGCTACTTTGAAGGCAGAAAGTAGCTCGTCCCCCGGTCTTTCTCCAGGGTCTTCATGCGTTTCCGCCCGCCTTAAAATATCGTCAATATCACATTGGTCTTCTCCATCATTATCGTCTTCCTTAAACAACTCTTCAGCCCCAAATTTTAAAATTGCTGTCAGTTCATCTTTGTTGAATGGAGTTCCGCTCTTTGATCCTTTGTCCAATACTGTTCTCCCGGTAGTATCCATTCTTTGAATAACAAGATGATCCAACACCATTTTCTTCTTGGCTCTTTCAACGATGTCCTCTTCGACGGAATTCTTAGTAACAAGTCGATAAATGTTCACTTGATTCTTCTGACCAATCCTGTGAGCTCGGGCTTGCGCCTAATCAAAATTATTTGTTGTTGAAGTTAATTGGATAATACGTGCTGGTAAGTCCAGAATTTACCTGCAGGTCATTTTGGGGGTTCCAATCAGAGTCAAATATGATGACTGTATCCGCAGTGGCTAAGTTGATACCGAGACCTCCGGCTCGTGTTGAAAGGAGGAAACAGAAGTCGGTTGAGCCTTCTGCGTTGAAATGATCTAACGCTTGCTTCCGCAGATCGCCTTTGATCGAGCCATCAAGTCGTTGAAAAGAAAAACGCCTCAGTTGCAAGTACTCAGCTATGATATCCAACATTCTCACCATTTGAGAAAAAATGAGAACTCGGTGTCCAGTCTCTCTAAGTCGCACGAGCAGTTTATCTAACAACATGAGCTTTCCACTTCCTTTTATAAGCTGGGTGACGGTGTCATTGATTGGGTTTTCAATCGGTTTGACAAGAGTTGCATGATTGCAACATTTCTTCAACTCCATAACTACATTGATGAATGATGAGACAGATCCTTTTATGCCCTTTCGAAGAGCGCTGTAGTTCTTCGTTAATATCCACTTGTAGTACTGCTTCTGCAAAGTTGTCATCTCAACTCTTAAGATTTGCTCAACCTGCAAAAGTCAGTTAATCAAATATTACTTGGGAAAAAATAAATTTAGTAAATCGCAAATTTGCACACATTACCTTAGCCGGCAGAGATTTCTCAACATCCTTCTTGACTCGACGAAGAATAAATGGCTCTAGTTGTTTATGAAGCCTAGAGTAACCTTTAGCAGCAGCATGGTCATGCTCTTTTTCAAAGCTTTCCCAATCGTCAAATTTAATCGGCATGATAAAATGAAGGAGAGACCATAGTTCCTTTAAGGAGTTTTGTAGAGGAGTTCCAGTAATAAGCAGCCTATGTACGATTTTGATTCAGAATAAATTAAATCCTTAATTATTTGCGAACTCACCGGTGATAAGTTTCAAATTCTTCAAGAGTTTTGTACAACAGGGAGTCTCCATTTTTCAGTCTATGAGCTTCGTCAACCATTAAAATTGCCCAGGAGAGAGATGTAAAGAATGCTTTATCTTTCAACACAATTTCGTAAGTGGTCAGAACAGCGTTGAATTTGATACGCCCATTCGACTTAAAAAACCACTCATGGTCGCGAATCTAAGAATGAGCGAGCCCTTTTTATTGCAATGTAAGCAAATAAAATACTGGATAAGTCGAGATTGCTTACGATGTCTCTTGAGCTTATGTCACCCAGGTACGTTACTACATTGATTTGAGGTGCCCATTGTGCAAATTCCCTTTGCCAAGCTGCCATAGTTGAAAGAGGTACCACAAGAAGGTAAGGGCCGTATAAATTGTGAGTCTCAAATAAATACGACAGAAGACAAATTGTTTGAATGGTCTTCCCCAGTCCCATCTCATCGGCTAAAATGACCGAATTTTCCTTGCACCATGAATGAGCCAACCAGTTTACACCATCCAACTGGTAGTCCCTCAGTACCAGATTCTAAAATGAATTCACACAATTAGCTGAGTTAACAGCTACACATGCAAACAGCAAATTATTGCGAGAGAATCGTACCCCGTTATCACCACTCATGTAATCCGGCTGAGACTTTAACGGGACAAACTTAGGTCTGCTTCGAAGAGTTCTCGCATTACTAGAAGGTGTTCGAGTAGACGACTCTCGCTTCCTGAATATTTCGATAGCCTCTGGGCTTCTGTGCTTCATAAGACTTCCACTTTCCCAAGTTGCTTCGGCATAAGGCAGACAATCCCATTTCACAAAATATTCCAGCTGACCATCTTCAGTGTGATTTTCAGCTGAGACAAACATTTATTAATCATGGGCTGCCAACAGGGTACAAGGGACAATCATTCCTTCAGGGCTATTTACCGACAATTCTCTCGGCGTTGATGTAACATTTGGCCAATTCTTGTTGGAGTTCTAACTGACATTCAAAATATTCAACATCTTCTGGTGATGCCAGTCTTCTCCACCTGGCTAGTTCATCTTCTTTCTAAAAGTAAGAATAAGTAGTGAGTAACGGAAAGCTATAGAGGTAATTCAGAGCGCTAGTGTAGTTAATAAAACTAAAATCGAAAAAGAAGTTGCTCAATTGATTTTTACCTTGCAATAGTTGTCTAATTTTTTAAGACCCTTGGCTTTTAGTTCTTGCAATGTATCAAGAGACTCCCAAGTATTATGAAGATGAGACCAGCCCACCCATTTGATTAGGAACTGTTTTTCTATTTCTGTGCCGGGTGGCAATGTCAAATTAGGATCACCATTTTTCTCAATAGTATAAATTGTTGTGCCACTTCCGGTCGCTAAATTCAAAATTATTTATTTAAAAACAAATACTAAGAACTTTGAGCTCATGCTCGATAGTACTCCATCGCCCACGCACCTCCTTTCTTCCCATCTCTCAAATCCATAACCCTTTCAATTGTTTCGAAATGTTCCTCAGGCTCAGCAGCTTCCCCATTTTGAGTTTGATTGTCGTCAATTTCACTCATAATCATTTCATCATCGTCGCTTTCTTCTTCCTTGTAGCAAACTCCACTATCTCGCTTCCGAACGTTCCTATTTGAACACCAGCCTTTCATTATCATTACCTCATCACATTACTGTAATTCTTGCTTTACTATTAGCATGTTGTTTGTTAATCAGCTGTGCCAATACACGCCCTCAAACAAATAAAAATTACCTTGTGACTTCTTCATCAGAGCTGTCCCCGGCGTCTGAGGACAATTTTCTCTTTTTTGCTACAATTTTCTTTGGCGCGGGTCGCCTTTGAACTTGCGGCATTAACTTTGGCGGCTTGGCACGCGAATCCGCACCGACACGCGACACTCGCGAGGATCGGCGAATGCCATAAAAGTCAGGGTCTCTCTCCCACAATTTCTTCAAGGAACCGGCCCCAGAACTCTGTTTGACTTCCTCCCGATCGCTACTTGGGAAGTGATTACAAAATCTAAGTTATATATTTTGTTGAACCAATGCAAAGGCAATTCTCCAGGGTCTGCAAATGAAAAGTAGGCAATGAAGAATTACATTTACCTATCACTATGTTCGGAAGAACGAGATCTACCAGAAGAAGCTGAACCGGATCGCGAACGAGAACCGTGTGAAGATTCATTCCCACCACTCTCCTGTTCATGCCCTCTGTCGTCTTCATTTTCAGATGATGCGGCAGAAGAACTGGCTGGTCTCTTTTCGTCGTCATCGCTTCCACTGTCATCTTCGCTTTCCAAATCTGGCTTCGGACTTCTAGTCTTCGAAGGCTCACTTAAACTGTTGTCGCTGTCGCTATCACTTCCGTCATCTCCATCGTTTCGAGCTACTGACAATGTAGGGGCTTCAGGTGATGAAGATCTTGAATGACTGGATTGTGAAGAGCTACTGCTTCGGTCATCGTCCTAAAAAGTAAACAAAAATTCCAACTTTTGAATTAAGTAGTATTTACAAAATCTCGTAATACATAAAGTGAGAGTGTAAAGTGGGTATTTCAATTTCCAATCAATTTAAGTTACTTTGATTCTAAGATCATATACCACAAAATAAGTCACAAAAGGCAGAATCTACTGAGAATTACACTTTAGCATAAACATCTAAGGAGAACATTCTTTTCGAGGCATTTAAAATTCTTAAACAAATCTCAAAATCTCTTAATTCAGACTAATATTATCGACAAAATTAATAAAACTAAGATTGTCCCAGCTGCGAGAGTGTCGAAGGCATTTCCATCTGTGGGCTCAAGCATCCGTGCAGCCTGTAAACCCGCAGGAAGTTTTCGCATCTACAACACCATAACTTGCTGCGGCTTAATATCAGTTCACCCGTTGTCAATATTTGACAAAGCAACAAAACGCACATTCCTGACCAAGAAGCATAGTTTTTAGGGCAGCTTGATCAGTAAAAAACTTCTAACCCTGGCTCCAAAGACGGCTAAGTTGAACGTGTTAATAGGTATCAAAGAGATACCAACAGTATTGCATTGGCGGTAATAAATGTATGGGTTGTAATTGAGGCTCCCAGTTTATCAAAACATGAATGGAAAACTTATTGTACTTAACGTTTTTACTTAAAAGTCGTTGGAGCAATTTGGCATGGCGGCGCTTTGAAACTACCAAGCAATTGCAGAGGCCGGAGCCTTGTCAGCAATATTTAGCAATTAGGCGACATCTGAAGTAGAATTTTTAAGACTCTACAATGCTAGTAGTGGGGCTTGATGAACAGGCAACATCATCAAATGTTGATGCAGCTACAGATGCCACTTAGTAGAGTAGAATTGCGCACCTACTCCTTTATTATGCGAACGACAAAGCCCTGTTTGCTCCTGACAAATTGAGTTTGCAGAAAAAGTTAAACTCCCTAAGACAATATTTAAGTGACAACCAGCATAAGTTGAGTTCATTAAAGACTGAAATCGTAATTTTTCGCAAGTCTAAAATAATTTGCAGTGCTGAGAAATTCGATTGGGGGCTGAAACAACTGAGATTGTCAAATCCTATTGGGGGGTTACATTTTCAGCTTCGGGTCTATTCTACCTTGCTTGTTCCAATGAAAATGGGCTTAGCTTCTGTCAATGATTCTATAACTCAACTGCTATTAGAAATGATAAAGTTTATACTTTAGAGAGCGCCATTAAAATCATGAATGCCTGCAACAAGTCTGTAGTTCTTCACTGCGCTATATTTGGTCACTGCAATACACGTAAAATTTGGAAAGAATTCAGCAGTCGTTTCTTAAAAAGTTCCTTAAGATCCCATGGAATGCACCTGGCTATTTTGTACAGCCAGAAACAGGGTAATTGCATATTAGACAATGCTTCTCACATTGAAATTTTGCATCTATGTTTTGGGAATACCCAAAGGGTCTTTGGTACGTGAGAGTTACAACTGTGAGGTTGGATAATCGCCACCCGGATGCTGACTCCAGGTATAACTGGGCCCTTCAATTTACAAATGCATTGAATGACCTTGACATGCTCAAAGTGTGATAAGCGCAAGATCCGCAACACGTTCCCATAAAGTAATTTTTATTTCAGTCTACTTTTGTTGCCTGAACGGAATCGCCAAGTAATTTTATGCTAGTTTTAATCAAGATATTCTTTTTATTCTCATTTGTGGTATTTTGTTTATAGTTGTTTGTGATGTTCATTCATGTTTGAACATGAGTTGACTGGGCCAAGAGCCATGTCAGTAAATACCAACCACAAATGTTGATGCAGCTCCACCTGCCTGCTTATTAGACAAACAAAAACGATCTCCCCTGCATTCGAAATACCAAAGATAATTCCAAATTTATCAACTATTTGCATGATCAAAAGTACTGGTTTCTTTAGCTTTATCAAGCTGTTGTCAATTTAGTATAAACAAATTTATCTACTGGTCATTCTAAGGCAATTGAGAAAATCCATTCCAACCGAGCTGCACGAGGTTTCAGGAGCCCATCTTGGCCTTGTGAAGACTTGGCACTTGTGCAAGTCACGGTTTTACTGGCCTGGAATGTACATATCAGTAAAAAGATTTGTTCAAGGTTGTCAGTCTTGCCAATTTTACAATAGACGGACGGCGGCAACTCCTGGCTACATTATGCTACAAGTCCAATATCTATTGCGGTCAAAGAATTTATAGATACGGCAATATTCCGAAGGACAAGAATATTCAATGATTCGACTGTCCGCACCTGCAATTGGAAGGATGTTGCCCATTGTCTAAAATGGACAAGTAAAATCTGGCTGGAGAGTTTAGGTGTTTACGCCAGAGGCTTGGATAGGAGCTCGTTACAAGCTTCATCAGATTGTCACTGGTAACAATATAGTCGAGCTAAATAAGAAGCTCCGACTACTTCAATAAACATACAAACGCATATACAAGGTCTCCTTCACCGCTGTCAGTATAATCCGAAATAGCCTGCCGATTACAGTCTGCATCCGAAGTGCCAAGTAATACCAAATTCAATTTGTTGATCTAAAGTACCGGTGTTTAGCTTCATTAAGCTTTTGTTTTCCTTCTTGTCCAAATAAGAATATGAGCACGATTACTTCAAGATCCTATTTGCCGTCGCTAGTATAATCAGCAATCGCCTCTCAGTTGCAACATAAATGAGTTTCGCACGGCAACCTTTAGCGATTCCAGATTCCTTCTGATCAACCCATCTAACTATCCAATCCAGACTAATACACACAAAAATGCGGTTGAGAACGGTGAAAATGACAGTTTTCATCACGTCTGAGTGCCTTCAGAATGAGAATTAAGACTCAAACAAAGGTTGAAATTGATCAATGGTGACCAGTTGGTTATGACGAGTAAAGGTTTGACTAGTTTGATCAGGTCTTACTGATGACCAATTTGCTAACGTTTGGACAACTCAATATACAGGTCATTAAATCTGTTTTATAGAGAATCAAGCCAATGTGTCCCACTTATGTTCTTTGATCAGAACTTCTGAGAAAGCGCTGCTAGTGCCTCAACTGCGGACATCGTTAAAGGGTATGGTGACATATAGTACACCAAGTGTACACTGTATAGTCTTTAGTCTGATGTCCACAACCGAGCTTGGCAATAGCGCTGAACCCCAGCCAAGAGCCAAGGGTAGGTAATTAACAAATATGTGTTACCACGTACATGATAGCTCCTGGAAGGCATATTTTCACCACCATCTTGGACTTAGTGATCTCGACTTCTTGGAAACGAAATGGTAGGAAGTGTCTCATAGGTTCTTCCGGTGTTCGCCAATTACTCCATGCTTGCGGGAATCGCATTCTGTTTACCTAATTCATATGCAATTACTCTTAAACGATTGCATTCCTGATGTACACATGTGTAGTACATTATACTTAAAGTTTGCAGTGTGCAATGTTGCAAAGGTCATTAACCTTTGCCCCCTATGCTAATTTCATTGCATTTCATTTCTGTTAACTGTATTTACCAACTTGAGTGCACCAGATAACCCACAACAAAAACAGAATAAAAAATTAACCCGCGGACTCACTAATTATTGTATTGATTTAGTATGAGCTAATTAAAAACCAAAAAAATAAAACTATTATTCCATATCCATATGTAATGTATTTAAGGTCAGTCTAAATGATACATTTTGTGGATAATACACGCCGAGACATTATAAGAATCGCAAACTCCCGAAGGTCCCGAACACCTGTGCGTAGATTAAAATCTTAACCTGCTACACATTATAATGCACAGTGAACCTTCAACACCACTTAAATACCGCCCCGAATAACGATTGTGTTTCTTAATACCTCTAAAGCCCAGCTAGCAGCTCATACTTCGACGCAGTGGAAAAAGTTAGGAAGGATGCTGCATTCTGAGTGCAGAATGTAGAGAAGGAGAATAATTTATGCAAGGTTATCGAAGAGCTTATTATTTGCAACCAAACTAGTAAACTGAAAGTTCGCACTAAAGCCAAATAGCCAACAACATCTCTGAATTCCGCAGTCCGAACGCCTCTACTGCACTGCCGGAGCCGGAAATGTGAGTTCAGCATTGAAAAGGAAAATCGCAAAACTAATCTGTTTGACAAATCAAATCGACAAAACAAAACCAAGCTTGCTGAGATGAAGTTAGTGATGCTTGTCCCACCCAAACACTTACCTGTGTGTAGAGAAATTCAAGAAGTGGCATTGCGTTCGCGTTGGCTTGAATTAGTTCTTCAGATGTGCAAGTGCAATGTGCATATTAACAATTGAGTTTTTAAAAAACGAAAGCATAAAGACTGAGTTAGTAAAATTCTAACACTATTGAAAAAATACTTGACCGAACGAACACGCAATGAGCTATCGGACTTAATAATTTACACGCCACAACCTACATGCGTACGTTACTCTACTCACTGAAGTTCAATTGTGTTGAATCGCATTTCGAATTCCAAGAATTAGAATAGGCCATAATAGCAGAGCAAGTTTAGAAAACGGAGGACTTGGAATGCTAAAAGCAGATCCTGTGTCGATACTTATACACATTTAACAGGACATATCTGATGGAACGTACAGCAAAGTAGTGCAGGCTGTAAATTACTTGTAATATTAGGATTTCACCATTAAAATATACAAACACAACTGCAAATTCTGTTCTTAAAGTTTAATTCACCACCGAATCATCCATCCATATGGAACTTCGACCAGCACGGAGTAGCCCATAATAGCAGAATAGTAAATTGAGCGTTCTGCACCGAAACCATGTTATCCAGCACTGTCAGAGTGTAGTAATTTCAGACAAAACTTCAAAAAAAAAGATTGGCGTCCACCTTGGATTCCTCGGAATTTTTTGTCCGACCACCCCTACCAGCTCACCAAACATACTACGATTGAATTTTTATGAAACATTGTCTGGTTTTCAAAAAAAATGACAAATTTCGATTGTAAACAAGCCCTCAGTCAGTGCTCAGCGCCTTCTAAAAAATCCTCCTTCCCTTTAGTTTAAATTCTCTAGGCCGTTGACAACCCTCCGAGCACACCTAAAAATGTACCCAGACCCTGCTAAAAACATGCACAACACCGAAAAGAGCCGATTCGGAATTTAAAAACCGCTTAGAAAACTTTAAAACTAGCAAACCTCGGCTAACAATGAAAGTAAAACCAAAGTCAACTCACGTCTGACTGCATTGTGTTGAAAAAGTCGTCTTCATTAGGTTGAAGACGGTTTAGCGGAGGCCTGGAGGGTTGAAGAAGTGACGGCAGGGTCAGGCAGTTGTTGAAAACCGGTCAAATTCACTCAGAGGGGTCACCGAGTTGAAATTTGAAAAATTTCCAAGATGTCTGCCCTATGCTTAAGTATGGGGGTAGGTGATGGGCTTGGATTCGGGACCTGCCTCTGCAGTCAGCAGTTGGAATGATCACTGGAAATGTTAACCCCGGTTGTCGGGATGTACTGGACTAGTGATAGGTATGTATGTGTTATGGTGTGACCTGGGTCAGCAGCACGTAGTCGTTGGATTTAATGGGAGCCCTGCACTGCGTATATGTGATCCAACCAACTGTACTTGGTGTCTGAGAAGAAAGCGAACGGGACGGGCGAGTCTTGCCATGAAGTACACGTTCCGCCCTGCTCTTCCTCCGCTAGTGGGTTGGGTTGCCAGGAATTTGGGCACGTCGTTCATTCCCTTCTAAAATAGTTCTCCCCCGGCCGTGCCCCGCACGCACGCTGTAATGCATAATGATAAATAAATTTAAACTAATGCTGTACTTTTCATATTTAATATTTTATGTTGTTTAGTATATAAACTAGCATTTGGCAGTATAGGTGTGACTTCTTTTCTTGTTTTACCCTGCTACCCGTTTACACGTTTCCTGTGCAAATGCCTTAACTTATCTTTTCAACAATTACAATTCAATTTTGAACTTATAAAATTAAAAATTAATCCAAAATATAAAAAAATGTTCATGAACTTTCGTTTGTCACCCAGGTTTTAACATGATATTACGTCCTCGGATGAATAACTAACTATGCTTTTCTTAAAGAAACAAGAAACTTCAATTTGTAACGGTTGGAAGCTCGAAATATATGTCCATTGTTTAAATGTTAAAATATATTAAAATAATTTGAATGTTAACAAATAGAGCTACAGTTATTGGTCACCGTAAAACATCAATGATCCAACAATTTGAGTTTTAGTGACTATTTTTTTAAAATTTGCAAAGAAATATAATATAGCAAATAGCAACATTACATTACGCTTACATTTTATTGCGTTTCAGTTGTATGCAATGGCAATTGCAAAGGGAACATTTTTCATACGTTGTAATCAACGGTATTCCCCTGAAATTCGACCCACGAGTTAGACCTGAATTTTGTTGAGCCATTTGTAAACGACCTCCCAATTGGTGGGTTGAGTTCTTCTTGAATCGCGTTATTGCGGTTGCGTCATGCCATTTGGGGGCTTACCATCTCCTCTCCACTATTCGTGTCAAGCGTGGCTGGCTGAAAAAATACCAGGAATTCAAATGCTAAAAAAATCCATCCATCCACCCCTTTCCTTCCAGCACCCGACACCCCCAGCAAGATGAGCCAAATCACTCCTCGCGACCACCATACCATACCACCAGCCAAGCTCAAGCTCTTTTGGATGAGAGGAATGCATCAATTCGCACATTAATTACAGTATTGTCATGTGTCATAATTGCTAAACTAGGTAATCATGGTATCGGAGAAGATAAAAGTCTACCCTTACTTCCTAATGCTAATCCGATCGAAGCTAATTAGTAGA
>JAAXYW010000887.1:0-28006 GCA_036851895.1 Orthonychiurus folsomi | reverse complement strand
TGTCACTGTGTAATCGGTTAGAACTTCAAAAGAAATTAAATTTGAAAATTCCTTGTCACTCGCTAAAAACTCCTGATCAATTGGGACATTCTCCCAGTTTTGTGGTTTGCCTTGCTTTCCTTTCGCTTTCATTGTTGCTAGCTTTGGTTACGCTCAGGCTAAGCTGAACAAAAAATATAAATTTCACACCACAAACTTAACAATTAAAAAGTTAAATTATAAACGTCACAAAGCCACATTAAAACAGACCGGACCAAGATGCAACCGCGTGGGGGATGTAGATAGCGAGGAATTCAAAATCCGTATCCCTTGTTGCACGTGCCTGGAGATGCTAATGCATGCCGCGAAGTACATCAAATGCTAAAGCTTCATTTTTTTGTAGTTCTCTTCTAGACGTCTAGTTTCTAATTCTAGGTGCGATTGTTGTGTCACGCAGAATTCCAATTTTCAAATGTTTGTAGTTAAACGGTAATGAAAATGCAACGGAAGACAGAGCTGAACCACACACGAGTTTAGATGTTGAAAATAAAAATTTTCTTATTGGTGAAAAGTTCTCCAGAATAGTGTGTTTGCTTCGATTCACACACTTTGATTTATATGAATCAAGGTACAAGAATATAATGTTGTAAGCTTAAAATTATTAAACAGTTTAGTTTAGTAGCATATCCATTCACCATGAATTTCATATTTACGTGTTGTCAAAATTTCAAAACATGATCACAATAATAATAAATGTAATGTGGATGTACACGGTTTTGGCATACAGTCAGTCATACATTGATTCCTTGATTGATTTCAAAAATATCTTGCTCTTTGTCAATTTAAATAGGTTATTGCTAAATGTCATACAAATAAAGAATGGTTAACACATCTAAAGGAAACTTCCATACGTCATAATTATATCAAAAAATACCCATTGTAATATGCATGCCTACTGAAACAAAAGATTAAAAACTAGAATACGATTAATTTATATTGCTACCCTTTGCTTGAGTTCCGGGTTTCCATTTGCTCAAACTTACCTAGCCTATGTTGAAAAACTTATTTTTAATTCTTTACGTACATAGTCATAAACTTGGAAAACTCGTTGCATTTTCTATTTATGAACTGGGTTAAAACTTATGGACTAATTGCAATGTACATGTTAGATCATCTTAAACATTAATTCATATTTGATAAATTTCAAGTCTTCTCTCCATGCATGCATAGTATTTTTAAAGGCCGCAGTACTACTATGTTCCAGCAACTCGTTTCTTGGCCGGCCTTCTACTTGCAAATTTGTTGATCACCGCATGAACGCGAGACTTGTGCTCGGCAATTTTTCCAACTTGGGAGCGGGAATCTGACATTTGGTCTCTTATCACTTTACACCTTTGTATGTTACCCTGAAAGAAATATTTAAATTTGAATTAACTGATGTACTGAATGTCCCGGAAAACATTCTAATCAATCGTACCTTCAATAATTCTTGTATACGATTGAGATCACGAATAGCACAATTTGGTCCAACTTTGGCATCAATTTGAGTCAATATAGAATTGAAATCGGAAACAACATTTACTTCCAACCCCACCTTTAATAAAACAAACATGTATTATTAACCTATTAATAATAGCCTGTCAACTATAAAAAATTACGAAACTTACTATTTTGTCCAATTGACTTGTCAAATGCACTAGTTTCCAACCCGAAATTCTCTCGTGAACATGCCTCTGATTTGCTAAATCGTTGATATTTGGTCTTCTTTCCTCCTTGGCCTTCACATCCGTGTATCTCGTGAAATGATTCACTGTAGGTCTCGGTATTATTTTGTTTGAATTTATGAGGGAAATATGGGGCTTTTTTACATAATAGGCGACATGTTCAGCCGGTGGAACTTCGGTTAAACTTTCCTTAAGCTTTTCCGTAAATCCTTCAAATAATTTCGGATCCACTGAAAAAAATTGAAGGATTAGTTGTTTTCGAACACAATTTCCCAATTCTTTAAATTTAAAATGCCCGACTTACTAAGTTCACTCTTTTTAAATTTCTTTCCCTGGTAGAATGATATTTCTGGTGAGGCCGATTCCAACAGGTCACTGGTAGTTCTGGAAAAAAAAGTAAAGGAAACTTTTAAAATTTCGTGCGGGACAAGTCGGTCTCTCACCTCAAAGTAAGGCAAAACGAATGCTATTTCATATTATCATTTTTATCATTTTTAAAGGCAGTAGTCGATTAGAGAGGCACAAATAAAATCACTTACAATTGCTGTTTCCTTGGCTTCTTCCGTGGACTCACACTGTCGTCTTTTGCCTTTCCTTTTAACCTCTCAATGTCTTTAATTTGAGCTTTGCTAGAACTAATTGTCCGTCCTCTGGCACCACCGGATAAGATATTTGACCCAGATCTAGGCATTCCATTATGATTTGATGCAAACGACGAACTGGTTTCCAAACTAATCCCAGACCCTCGTGGAACCGTGGAACTCGAGCTTACAAGGGGTCCTAATGTAACACTTGCAGAATTTCCCAACCCTATGTTCAAATCCGTCACCGATTGCTGCATTTGTAGCTGTTGCAACTGAATCTCTGCTGTTTCTGATGTTGTAGAAAGTGTGGTAGATCCAGAACTGGAATTCGAACTGCATGACTGCCAAGATGATTCTTCGTTTGGAGGTTGGAACTCCTTTTTTAGAATGCTTGAGTTAGTGGTTGGGGGAAAGTTCAAACTACTTATAGGTCCGAGTCCCAATGTTGTTATTGTACTGCTGGAACTCGTACTCAGGTTGTTTTCCTTGTTCGCGGTGGCTGCGGCAGCAACAGCTGCTGATGCTGATATCGAAGCGCTAGCAGTTGGTACTCCGGTGACTATACTTGTGCTCAAGGACGTCAAGGAATTTGCAACTCCACTTACATTTCCCGCAAAATTCAAGGCAAGATTTCGCTGTGCTCTTAAAGGTGCATTGTGAACATCCGATCCAGCCTCCCTCTTTCTCAGAATGCTGGGTCGAGGGCTAAGAGTAGACTTCGTGGTTTGGGATTGGCTGGGAGATTGAGCTGGCGTGCTAATGCAAGTGGTTACCACTGTGGTTGTTGCAACAGCCGAAGTTGTTGAGGGTGTGGCCGTTATACTTAGTGAACTGGATGGAGTAGAGCTGCTAGCTACAGCGCCACTGGGATTTGGACCGTTCATACTTAAGGTCGCCGATAAAATACTGGGTGTGCTCAGAGGGGTTGCGACCATCGATTTCGGTGGTATCAAAATGGAAGAAGGTTGGGATAGAGGGGCAATTCCGTAAGATGTCGGACCACATAAGTCGCTCATGGCCATTGTGATGGTAACAGGTCCTTGTGGCGTAATGTGCTTGGAAGACACTGGGGTCGTAAACACGGAAACGTGAGGGTTGACACTTGTCGAAGTCCCAGGAATCATGTTTTGGTGATTTACATTAGCAACGCTACTGCTAACTGGTCCAATTGTCACTGGTTGGACAAACGAATGGGAGTAGGAAGTTGTTGCAGGTACAAGTTGTTGTAGTCCAGATGAGAAACTTAAGGGAGAAGGCCCTAAACTGACAGCAGGGACTTTATTATCTACACCAGGAAAGCTAGACCCAATGTTCAGCCCAATTTGCCTTTTATCAGCCGAGATAGGATGGAGGGAACCAGGCGAGTGGAGGACACTGACGTTTAAGTTTTTGTGATCCATAAAATAGCCAGTGCCTGCCGCAACGGATGAGGTGCCAGCAGCGACAGCATTCTGTGGAAGTCCAGGAATAGGATTGTTTTTTGTTAGTACTGTCCCAGGACTAACACCGGCTTGAACACCTTGCGGAGTCTGAACTTGAACTATGTGGTGACTTCCTTGAGAAACTTGCAATTGCATAGAGCTGGTGCCGGAAGGCAAACTGTGAGTTTTTAAAATGGCGGAAGGCGCACCGGTCAGGCTAAAGGTGGCACCTGTAGTACTCATTATTGAACTGTTGGTAATAGTAAGTGCGACTCCGTGATCTGTAGGTGTTACATGCTCCCGGGAGATTGGGTACATCTTGGTAATTGGTTGCCCTGAGCTTGAAGTAACAATGGAGGGGGTCACTATTAAATTAGCACCTGATAGGCCGGGTCTTGGTGCTATAGCCACAGCTGGAGCTGGAACCGCGTTTATGGAAGTCTGATTGGCTGAAAAATATTAAGTACGTTACAGTGTTACAAGTGTTTGAAAAAGAATTAATGACTGATAAGCCATATCAAACTACAATGCATATATGACAAGACAAGCTAAAGCTAAGCAATTAAATTATATAATACCTTGAGAAGAAATGGTGAGACAAACGGGATTGAGTTTTGGGATTGGAGTGATTCCCTGGAGTTGTGATTGGGAAAGCTTAGGGGCAGTGAGGAGTTGTATTGGTGGTCCATGTGCGGGTTGCGTTATTACTTTTTGAACTCTGAAATCCAAATAGACTTAGCCATCCAATTGATCCAATACAAATAATATTAAAATCAAAAAGCATTCAAACTTACTGGGGATTTGTGGGAGAATTGGATATAGGTGGTCGGTGAAGTGTTGGAATAGAAGCCCTGAGGGTGAATGGGAAGGTAATGGGTGTACCTCCAGCAGTACTTCCCGCTGGATGGATGGTGCCTCTAACAATGGGTGTTGAAGTGAGGGACGGCTTAATTATGGATCCTTTATTATCCACCATTTGTATCTAGAAAAAATATCGCCAAAAATCCAATCAAAATGTTCAATACCAATACCAAACCAGTGTCAAGTCCAATTGTGTCTAGTTTAGTGTGATGAAAAGCAAAACTCAACTCACCTGTGCTACATGGTGTTGCATGGGCCCGTGCTGTGGTATATGGATCACTTTACTAGCCTCAACAGGGCGAACGGCTCTACCAACTTGAATTGTTGCAGGCCTAATCATGGAATTAAAATTAGTGGACTGACTACCACTGGTTTGAATCCACGACCCGTTGTTGACGGTTCCTGCCAACCGGATGCTAGTTCCAAAGCTGGAAAAATGTGAGATAAAAGTGTCATAAAATGCCTTCTCTACTAACGACCATATGTAATTGTAAATGATAATCTTACTTGGCCGTGTTGAGGGGTGTGACCGTTATCGACTGTCCCGGACTTCCAGCAGCTCTCACATTCCCAATAATTCCTCGTGCAAATTGAAGGGTTGAGATTCCTGGACTAGAACCACCCGTGACCGTTGCAACAGCTGTTTGTGCTATTCTTGCTGGAAGGATTGTTAGGTTTTGCCCAGCCCGATTCACACTAATTATTGGACCCGATGAAGGGGTTGAGGTGACGGCCGTTGGATTTAGACTAGCTCCGGTTGATACAGCCACATTATGTGCATGACTGTAACTCCCTAGCCCACCAACCCCAATTATTTTCCCACTCATAAGTGTCCCGCCCACTCCGCCAACTGGGGATCCAGTCGCCGCCCCACTCATTGCCGTCACAGTCCCTGGCGCAAAAGTTCTTACCGGCCTTAATTGCACAAGGCCGGAATTATGAGGATTGGAAGGTACGGTCACAATGTTTTGGGATCGATGTGCTGCCGCCAGGTCAATCGGCAGTGAATGACCATGTCCATGACTATGAGTTTCAGCTGCCATTACAATACACGGCCCAGCGTCACCTTTTTTTTCACCACCACCAGGCCCTTGGATTTTTCCGCTTGACGTGGACATATCAATACAAGAAAACTTGTCTGTTCAAAACCATGTGTATTTCTCAAATTGTTTTCCTCCACTAACTGAAAATACTTACGGGATACAAATTGAACTATTGTTTATAATCCTTCCTGGACCAATGGACCAGGGTCAACCCCACAATCACAGTCACGGAACAGAGTCAAATTAAATTGTTTATCTTGGAATTGTAATCCAATCCCCCCTCCCTCGCCTGATCGTCGTTTGGATTTTTCAATTTTGTACTCGGATTCCCACTCCCGCTACACTATCGATTTAAACAGGATTTCAAATCCAACGATGACTCCAGGGGGCGGGTCTTTCCACTTGGGTATATATGGCTTGGGATGGGATACAAACACGGTATGAAGGAAAGTACCTAAAACGAGTTTGTATTCCTTTGACTATAGGAATCGGCAAATACACACACATACAACACAAGGAGCACGGCACGGCGTACACCTCTTCCCTATCCCATCCGTTCCTCGTTCTCTTCTCCTTCCTCTGCTCATACGGTCCTTAATTGCCTGGCTTTTTACTTGACTTCCTTCGGACTCGTCGGGACTTACGAATGGATGAAGACGTCAAATTTCACATTTCGGACTCATAATAAAATCACACTTCCGGAACTTAAACTCCCGTAATTTCTTTCCTTCCAACCCAGCTGGCTGTTGCTACCTGACTCGAAGCCTCTCGGCTTTGGAATTTAAATCCCACTCAATTTCTAATTTCCTTCTTGCTTTTCCTCTTCGAATCATTTTCCAAGTACTTTTAAGGCTCAAGTACACCTGGAGGGAAATCCAGGGTCAACTTCAAGAATCCAAGCAATCCAAAGGATCACAGATCCCCTCTTCCTTTGCCCTGTTGAAGTCGAGGAAATTCTTTAATCTCCTTTTCTACCTTCCTTGATTCCAGCCCAGCGTCTGTCTTCGTTCATCCGTGGATTCAAATCCAAAATGTCGTTTGGAATTCCGAAGAGATTCCACTCGCACTGGATGTTGCGGAACTCCGTTTGCTCTTTCGTCAACGGATTTTCTACTCCTCGGTCAATCGCCTCCGTCACACCTTTTAGAAAATATGACCTTCTGACTGTTGTCCGTCCCTTGATTGTTGAAGGTGTCGGAAATCAAAAGAGGCTCCTTAAACACTCCACTCCACTTAATAAAATGTGCCTACTTTGGACTTGTCTCCGTCGTCGAATGAATTGAATGCTGGCTGTGGAGTCCGTCCGAAAGGAGTTGGGCTCCAAAACTTTTGAGTTTTGTGTGCGGTGGATGGCATGGGACTTGTACGCTGGCTCCTTCATCCGCAGAAACAACTTTCCCTTGACAAGGGCGAGCGAAGGCGCCTTGCTCAACTAAAATCCTGGGCCGACCCCTTCAATCCCATTGGACGCCGTATTGCCTCTCAACCCCACTTTTACACACACACACTACACACCACGGACGCGGAGTACGGAATTTTTTAGCCTCCGCGTCCCACACACAACACGGCGCGGCAGGATTTGCAAAATCCTTAATTCCCAAAGGGTGGCTCACCCGGGTCCGGAAGGGTGGTCCTCTAGTTAATTGGTGATAAACAGCTGATTCAAGAGGACAGGGAACCAGACAGGCATTGACTGATTAGTCAAATTTAAATTCAAGAGGATGTGTGTGCATTTAAACTTGGTTTTGCTTGTTTGACCTGCAGTGCAGTTGAGTATCCGAAAATGACCTGGGATATCAAGAGTGAATACTCAACGAAACTGCCTCTATATTCCTTCAGCATGCAGCAATGCAATAATGCAATGATACACACAAATAGGTATGCGTGAATGTTGAATGTACACACTTTGCAGTTAGTAAAACATTTTAATATGCATTAATATGATGGCTGAGGCGGAGGAGGACTGACTACTTGATGATTCTGTGAGAAATTTAACTGAAAAACACCTCCACAACAACGTAGCCTTTAGGAAGGATCTGCCTTCCATTGAATGCACTAATTAAACCAACTATTTGTAGACCTAGTGAATTTGACAAAAGAAGTGAGCATTGCTTGGTGATTGATAATCGTATTTAATAAAAGAGGCTGAAGCACATGTTACACTACACAGCACCACCGCACCGCTGAGCTTGGGAGCAATTGAATAAAATGTAAACAAAGGATCCACATTAATATTCGATGAATGAGTAGGAGTACTACGTTGGGTTCTGAAGGTTATGTTTTCTGACTTCAAAATGAGGAACTCTCATTCATTGAATGCATGAAGGGATTCCCTAGCCGATAAAATCCGATTTGATATTCCGTTGTAGTAGTAATGAATTGGGAAGAAAGCGAAAGTTTCCAGGTATTGCTTCAAGGATCAGCTGGAGACTAGCCAAAGAATGAATGGGAGGTGTTGTGAATTACAATTCCGGTGACACAACAATCAGCATGAATGAATGAAGGATGTGTATTCTGTCCGGTGGGTGGGTGAAGGATATTTGATTATTTATACTGTTTCCCATTCTCCGAAATACCTCAGTTCTGCTTTCACCTTCCAACCAAACTAAAGCGAACTCCCACTGTCCTCTCCACACCATAAACATTCCAAGTGGGTGATAGACAATTTTAGTTTTTAGGTCAACCCCAAGCGTTCCTCTCCCCAAAAAAGAAACGCTGGCCACTACATATTTTTAGGGGCTCAAACGAATTTTATTTTAATAAAAAAATACTCTTAAAACACTCAAATTACAACCTTAAATGACTTCTGTGATTAAAGTGATAAATACAATTCATACTCACTGCCGCTAGTGTAACATTATAGTGTTGAGTACTGACTTAGAAAATTAACACGGATTCTATAAAAGTTAGTCATGAAAAATCGTACAAATATAATTAAAATTACTGAAATTTATCATTGTATTGATTAAACGGAAAAATTTATTTATTTGCTTCGAAGTGTGCCTTTCCCTATCATCACTACCGCTACTGGTCCGATTTGATGACCTCCGGCAGTGGTAAAGAAATCTGTGCACGTGTAATGTGGTAAATTTGACAGTCTAATGGAATTGGGTTGGTTGGGAATCCAACTGTCAGAAGTCGAACTCCATGAATAATCTGTGTGGGGGGAGAAATTCACTATTCTCATAAAATCGGTCAATGTCCACACGCACTAGCTCAGAAAATTCAAATTCCTCAGCAGCATTGCTGGCAGAATTAGATGGAAGCGCAGTGCAATGGATGGACTTTTACTTTTCTTTATGACGGATGGGGGAGGTGAAAGTAAGAAAAATGACAGGTGTTGGGATTCTAACATTCTCACGGAAATCCACGCACTTCCACCACTAGAAAAGTGAATTATGCCATCTAAATCTGAGCAGCAATTGACAGAAGCAGGAATTCATTGGTTCATAAAAATAATAGTTTCTCTCCTTTGGCCCAGTTCATTGTCTGCTTTTGTCCTGACTGGGATGGCCACTCTTCCATATCCCCATGCAATTAGAAGTTTCAAATCAACCATAACAACCAAAACAAAATCGGAAAGATAAATGTGTCAAACAGTTTGAACATCTACAATCCCATGATGTCAAAGTAATACAATCTTCCAGTTCAACGAAAACGAAGAGGGCAGTCCGTTTTCATCCCCTTTCCGCGCACCTATTCTAAATTCTGCTTAGGATCTCACATCAAATATTCAAAATTACCAGTGTCAAATTAATAAATTCATTCAAAATCAACAAATTCTTTCAATACTTTAAATTGAATGGATAAGAAGCCGGTGAATGGCTCTGGGGCTCTTGGGCCACAGAAATCGAAAGCATCAAACATTTCCGTGAACAATAATAATCCACGTCGGTCGACTGTCAATTCCTCAGTTCGTCCAAAAACACCAACAAAGAGAGCAATTGAGGAATACCTCAGTCGAAACAATGCACAGAGTTCTAAGACGTATGCTTCAGGTAATTCGAGGAAACAAAATAACTTAACCAAATCAAGTCCAAATAGTGATAAACAATCGCCAACTGATTCTGAAGGAAATGAGGCCGCAGCATCGAGTGTTCCACGGAATACATTTGCTACGTTTTCCGGTCCTTCAGCGATGACTGCGGATGCCCCTGTGTTGACCACTGTTGCAAGGATTACATCTATTCCAAAATCGGATAACAGCGGAGTGCAGAATTTGTCGGGCAAAATAAGCGCGGGGACTTCACAGAAGCCTCTTACTCGTGCATTTAGCACAGCCACAGGCCAGAAGAATGAAACGATGTTTAGCAAATATGCTAACGGATTTACAAAAACTTCAGCTTCCATCGCTTTTCGTGCTTCTGTGGAGAAAGCCATCCGAGTATGAATTTTTCCAGACTTGGATTTAATTGAAACAATGAAATTTTATATCTTTATTTTGATGCAATATGCTACAGGAACACAAGGTTTACACAATTGTCGGATACTACCCGGCAATCAAGAATGGGTTGAAGAAACGAGGTTGGATTGAGAAGAGCTACAATGCTCATTTGCCCAGGACGCAACGGAGTCAAAACCCGCAAAGTAAGATTTTGAAGACATTCTCTTTCAAATGGTAATAATGGAAATGGAAAAAGGAAAATAGAGGGATGGGTTCTTATAAATTAGAGAGTTACCTTTTTCCCTTTCTTAATATACTCATCACTACTGGAATCCCTCATATTTCTTTATTACAAACACGACAGGGAGTCCTCCCTACACGTGGTGAAGACAAATTGAGTTCCCAAAATAATGCGGGTAGAACTTTGTCCTATTTTGCATTCAATTTGACAATGCCATTCAGTGTGAACAGTGAAGAATTTCCCTTAATTTATACAGCCTGACTTTGTTTAATGATTGAATCAGTAGTGTGGCATGTCAAATGCGATGGAATCGATTGGGCAGTCAGGTAGAAATTTACTCCATGAAATGGACAGGTTCGCAGATTCCTTAACTCCTGGTGAAAGGCTAGGATTGGATTTGAGCTAATTATATGAGAAATAAATGCCGGTTGTCAGAGTACAGAAGGGAGAAAAGAAGGAAATTGGGGTCAGCTCGAGTCCCATGGGCAAAAACTAGCCAGTTCAGTGACTGGCACACAAGTTCATTTCGTCTGTTTTGTTCGGTGGGAAGGAAGTCAGAGCTGAATATAGAACATCAATACCCATTACCCTAAAATTTTAGTTTTTATACGATCATGACATGAATCCGCAGCATAATAGGGAAAGCAGTTCTGCCTGAACCTCTAACCCAGTCTCATTTCCGGGCATCATTAATCTTTTGCCGCTTCTTAGCAGGGCGCTTGCTTTTATTCCAAAACTACGAAGAGAACGAAAATACAAAACAAATTGACACATCACACATCTAATTCGCGTTTCCTTCATTTAATGTGAACCCGCAATTATGACAAGAATTTGGGTCATGGGATTTATTTGACAATCGCTAACTTTACAAATGTTTGGGCCATTTAGATGAAAGCACACTAATGCGTGGCTCCGAGGAGGAATCCGATCAAGCATGGATTGTTCGTGTCCTGAAAGATTATCCACCTGATTTTATCTGGGTCATCCGGCGTGATAATATTGAATGGCGAATGCTTCACAAGGACCAACTCATCAATCGCTACCCGAAAGCTTTCTTTACGACAAAGGTAAATCAAATTACACGAAAACATGTGGAGGAATCCGGATAAACTTTATTCGCAAATAAATTCTCACGCACAATTTTTGCTATAGGTGGGAATTGCCGCCTGCCTGCAAAACATTCATTGGTACAGCGAGCCAGGGGTGGCGGAAATTCTTTTCCCTCGTTGCTACCGCCTTTGCCTCGATGAAGAGAAGCAAGCTTTCATTGATGATTTCCGCCTCACGGCCTGCCTTGGACTCCTCAAACTCTTTGTTTCAACATTTGAGAAGGAAGGAGAGAGTGGGTTCTACGATGGAAGCAGCCGGGTGACCTCAATGAACATTGAATTTGCCATTCGACAGGTCAATAATTACATTCGAATGCGCCGTCATGAAGACATTGATTGGTTGATGCCGCCAGCAATGACCTCGCATCATTGGGATGCCTTTTTGAGTGGATATTACGACATTGTGTTGGGACGCCAGAGGTTCAACTGGAGAGACAACAGCGAACTATTGTCGGTGTGTGCACAAGGCGATTTATTTTAAAAAAAGTCAAGGCATTTGTCATTTAGCCATGTCAATAAGGAATTTCTCTTTTTCAGACCAAGGTTGAGCAGATTCGAAGAATCAATCAGAGGGCGGCAATTTATTGGCCACAGTATCACATTGATGGCGCTTACAGCCTATGGATCTGCAAGCCCGGTGCGAGGTCCCGGGGGAAAGGGATAGTGATCTACAATCAGTTGGATAAAATTTTGGATCTTTTGACTGGATCAAGTTTCAGGGAGGCAAATTGGGTTGCACAGAAGTACATTGAGCGCCCAATGCTCGTTTACAAAACAAAGTTTGATATCCGGCAATGGTTTATCGTTACTGATTGGAGTCCTTTGACGATTTGGTTTTACAAGTAAATCGATCGATTGCATTCAATTATTGTTTGTATTAGCACTCAAGTTTTTTTGCATTTGTTTACAGGGAAAGCTACATTCGCTTCTGTACTAAGCCATTCAACTTGACGGATTTCCATGAAAGCGTTCATTTGTGCAACAATGCAGTTCAATGTCGCTACACGAATTCAGGTGAAACTTTTAAATAGGGTTAAAACTGTGCTGTAACTTGTACGGTTGAGTATATAGTACAAAATCGACATTAATTTTCTGTACCACCACAGAGCTGCGAGACTCTGCGCTCCCTGATGAGAACATGTGGGACTGCTACACTTTCCAGGCGTATCTCAAGTAAGCTCGGAGAAAGGAACAAACGAACACAAATGAATTTTAATTAAAACTTTGCTCTAATACAGTACAATTGGAAAGATGGATGCTTGGGGTAAAATCATTTATCCAGGAATGAAACATGCTATTGTTGGGGTTCTCCTTGCCTCACAAGAAAGCTCGGACAATCGGAGGAATTGCTTTGAGCTGTATGGTGCTGATTTTATGTTGTCTGAGGATATGAAGCCGTGGTTGATTGAAATCAACTCTTGTCCCTGCATGGCAGCCAGCACAAGTGTTACCGCACGTCTTTGTGCGTCTGTTCTAGAGGACACTCTAAAAGGTGAGTAAGCTGAACTAAAAGTAAACTATTTTTACAGTTTGATCATACAATATTTAATATGTATGAATTAAAATAGTCGTCCTGGATCGCCGCGAATCCAAACACTGTGAAGTCGGAAATTTCGAGATGATTTATAAGCAGAACATGACTGGAATGCACACGACACTGTATGCTGGGAATGACTTAATCCTACAGGGTCGGAGAATGAGTAGGGATATTGACTGGCCCGGGTAAGTTCCCAAATTATTTTGTGGTTAATTGCATAAATTGCGTATTTAATTAGTGTAATTATAAAGGATCATGACGAAGTACGCGAGCAAACGGGTAGGGGCTTCTCCTACAGCCAATTCTTTGACCCCAAGGGCCCTCGCCCCACACACAAACTACGATGGAATCACCTTTGTGGATTTGGTTCAAAGGCTTCGCCTTGGAGAGGATAATGGCAATCATACTACTCCTCATGCTCAAAAAATCGTTGAGACCAATTCTTCCTTGCAGAATGCTTTGCGAAGATTTCGCCAAAATCAGCATGAACAGTTTCCCAATACAAGTTCAACTGCTCCACTTGAAAATTCGAAAACTCGTCAAAAGTTACAGACCGGACAAAAATCTATTGATGCAGATGGGATTTTGAATGTCAAGAAGCTCCAAACTGGACCACCGGATCCAGTGATTTTGTACAACGGATTGTTGCCAAGTGCAAATCCCACAAACAGAGTTAATCCTTTGAGCTTCAGTGAGATGTACCCGCTTTTCTCAAGTCGGACTGGAGACAAATCTCAAAACTACATTACATTCGGAAACAGAGCAGTTCAAAGCAAACCAGCATTTTCAACTGTCTTGAATGGGAATGGAAGCTCTCGCCCATTGATTCCAAACGTAAACTCGGGTGTCAGCAGACAATCGCCATCGCCATACGCATATCCCACAGCACCGCTTTCGCTCCTAACAGGTCACCCACGACCAACTGCTGCAACAATGGCTGACCTCCTTCGAATTAGCCAAGACGCAGTGGCACAAGGAAGACGACAAGTAAGCCAGGGTCTTATGAATGGCAATGTGGGTGCCCAAGCGGACAAATCAAGACGGCAACAACAGGCTCCTTCAACGCCCACAAATCCATCATCTGCCGCAAACCCCAGAGTCAAACCTGGACAGTCATCTCGCTCCGCGCACAGTACTCCAGCACGTGTGCCAAATACACCTGAGCCAAAATGATTTTCCTCCTTGCCACATTGCCCAATTTCCAAATTACATTTATTCTCAACCAAATTACAAATTTCTTCAGCAGCTATTAGAAGCATCCTTGTTTAAAGACTAAATTTGACTTAACTCAAATCTAATAAACCCTCTAAGCTCTTTCTCAATGTTTTCGTAATAATTTAATTTTTAATTTGGAGTCATTCGCAGACCTTAAGAATCCTGTCAATTACCTTTATTCGGTTTCGGTAATTGTCTAAAAACAAAATAAAACAAATCCGTACACTTAATGCGCACCATAACCCACAATATTCACAAGCTATTACAGATTTATTACATAAAGGATTGATCGACACGTAATAATAGTATTTCTCAAAAAAGACGTACGTATGTATGGCTCTCAGGTTGCACACGTTCACTGACCACCCGCGCTGGCTAGATTTACTCAAAACATTGTGCTTGAGTGAATCGGGTTGGCTGTACAATAATGATGATCGTAGAGCTCCAATAAGTCAGGTAGCCAGGTAAATTTAGAAGTCGCTGGTGAATAGTTGAGGCCGGGGAAAGGGATAGTTTTATTCGCTAGGTACTTTAAGGGCAAATGATAGCCTTGGTCTGGAGTTGTTCTTTCCTAGTATTTTCTTCTGCTCTTCCTTGACTCTCCTTTCCTGTTCGCGTTTCAAAATTTGCCTTTTCTCGTCAATCTTGCGTTGCTCCTCAATCATCTCCAGCCGCTCCTCAGCCTAGAAATCGAGCAAGCTCACATTAATTCATTTTTCAAAAGCAGTTGTAACCAGATTAAAAGAAAGGGATCGAACATGTCACTCATTGTAGTTATGGCATAAGTCCACGTTTTTATGCGACATTGTTTAACGGCAGAATGACATCGGTGGGCTCTGGTAACGCTCTGATCAATTTCAATACGTAAATGCATCCAATCTTAAAATATTATATTCTCTGGAATCTGTCACAATGAGAAAGTGAAATGTTTAACCTCTCTGACCATGATTTGAGAGCAATCAATCAAAAGAGTTTTTTGGTCTTTTAGAAAATGAATGAATTTTCCTCATTGCTTGTACTTGTTACTTGCATACTCGAAACGTATTTTCGTATGATCTCTATGGACAATGACAATTGCTACTACTATCCTGCAATGCACAAAATGAAGTAAGCCAATAGATTAACCGAAGTTTAAAAGTTCTAGACAAATCATCATGGGAAATAAAACAAAGTTACAAAATTAGTCTGCACTACACAATAATGCAAAACTTCTTGCTCTAGATAGAGGAGTCAAAAATTATCTTACCATTTTTCGTTGAGCCTCTTCCAATTTTCTGTTATTTTCAGCCATAATCCGCTCCAGTTCCTCTTTCGCGTGGCGTTCTTCTTCCTAAAAAAACGGAAGTTGTTGTATTAATAATCAAGCCCATAGCAGATCAAACAGATACCTATTAAGCACTGAATTCTTGCACCTCAACACAATTGTTACATTCTTAAAGAATGAAACCGTCTTATCATAATTAAATTTTCAAAGGACGAGGGATGGGATCTATATTGCTCTCTTAAGAGATTACTACAAACGCATTTTAAATGCATTTAGTTCAAACAAAGAGGAAACATATGTAAGGGAGTCAAGGTTTTCATTGAAGTTGAGGTGTCTTCCAAGCATCCAGTTCGCTCCAGGTGATCAAATGGTGGCTGAAGGACTAAAATCAGAAATGACTTGTAATAATTTGGAATGGAATTTTAAAAACTACCTGTAAGTGATTTCACCCCAGCTCTCAAATCTGAGTTCAGACGAATTTTCTTCCGCGCTGTGTTTCTGTCACCCGCAGATGCCTCAACTCGCCAAACTCAAAATGACTCACACATAATATGGACAAAATAATGACAAGGGAAAATTACATGAAAAGCCTGCCAATTAAGTCAGTCTTCTCAACCTCAATTTGAATTGCTACTGACGAAGAATCTTGTGAAAACTTGTGAAATATCTTCCCCGCCGGTCATTTAATATGAACACCATAGCCTTGCCCTTGCTTGAGCTTTTCGTCTTGCCAATATTAAAATTTTAGCATAGTCGATATTCTTAAAATAAATAAGTAACAAGCTACAACAGAAGTGTGCAATGTCAATCCGCACTATCCAAATATATATTTGTCGAGGAATTCGGAAAATAACACACAACACAAAACATTTTCCAGTTTCCCAGTTCTGCTCTAACTGGATCTCGTAGTAAAATCAACTTAAAAGTAAGCCGTTTAGAAATATAGAGAAAACCAACTGGAAATTTCAGACTTCGGATAAAACTGTCGCACTTGCAATATTGTTTTTTTTTACTGCCAGATTAGCCAACGAACAAATTAAAAATTTTCAGAAACTACCGTTTGTTTCACGGTACGAGATGTGAAAGATTCCTTGATCAAAATATGCTCTGCTCCATTCCTCAGTAAGGAAATTGCGGGGACGGGAAATTACTATTAAGCAACTTTACTACGAGCCCAGCTAAGTCAGAAAGGAAAAGTTAGCGAACTCTTGAATACATATAATAATAACTTTGCATAATTTAATAAATTCACTCCTTTACTAGAAAAACAATTTGAAAGTTGCACGTTACACGTTTGTTTACTGACAATTCTGATTTGATTTCTTGTTAACGTCTAGCCAGGACTTCAACTATCCAACTTAGAGTTGAAATGTTTGCTTAACTTTAAAACCCTGTATTACCTTATACTCCTAATTACAATTTCAAGTGCAATAACACTTTATCATTGAATAATTCATTCAGTTCGCTCAAATCTGTGAAAGAGATGGAGCAGAGCAAGAAGTTCTATATCATCATCTACGGAAGAGCTACAAAGGCCACTGAGTAAAAGTAATGGTAGAAAATCATTTTCAGACCCAAATTGATCATCAAAATCATCATCACTGAAACCCTCATCTCCTTGAGATGAGAGGGAATCATCAGAAAGCATTAGTGATTCGAGAGAAGGACTAGTAACTACCTCTCTTCTCCGCTCTTCAGCCAACTGTGCAGCCTTTTGTCTCTGTAGTTGCTCCATCATTTCCTTCTCCATGGACGCCTTTGCTTCTTCAACTCGACGAAGAACCTCCGCTTCAATTTCGTCTTTCCTTCTCTCCAGCTCCTCAGCAACGCGCTGGGCGACCATTTCTTCAATTCGTTTTGCTGTCTCTTCTTCGATTAGTTTGGATTCTAGCTCCTTCTGGCGTCTATTCAAACAGAACGTAGATATTCGATTAATTTATGTTTAATTTGTATTGTTGAGTTGACAGAACTTTACAAATAGAGCTGGACGCAAGCCACGATATGCTATACAACATTCACTGACATTTGACAGTGTATAATTACACCGTTCTCACCTTTGTCTCTCCAACTCAGCAAGTCGTTCGATCTCCTTTGTGGGGCGTACATTACGGCCTCTGCTCCTACTTCGAGATCTGGAACTGCCACTGCTGGATGAGCTCGAACTTGACTCGGAACGGCTGAAAAAACAATGTATAAGTTCAGGTGTGAGATAAAGCATAAAACCTAACGTGATGAGCTAATGCTTGATTGATGACTTGGGCGTTCACAAGAAGGAATAAGAGGAGTGAGACTATTGATAGATATACAGACTCTGAATCAGCCTGTTTTTTAAGTTTTATCAAGTAAAAGTACATTTTACTTACTTTGAACGTCCAGGAGAGCGCCTCGAATGCTTGCTTTTCCCAGCTCCTTTAATTGGGTTTCGTGCAACTCGACTCTGATCAATACGGCCGCGTTCCCTCTCCCGTTCCCGGGATGAGCCTCTTCGACTTTTCTTGGCCTTGCTCCTGTGTGAGTGGCGGTCACGGTGAGAAAAAGTTGAGGAAGATTTGCCTCTCGAAGGAGAAGGGCTTGTGGATCTGGAATGACTTCTCTTCCTCCCCATCACTGACAGATGAATCTTAGTACTCGAACAACTTACTCACCACTTATAATTTATATCCAAGTTTCTTAGGATTCTTATTGTTCCCAAATCACTTTTCACAAATATCGTTCCAGATTTAATCTCCACTTTTGAAATTTGCGCTGAGGTCCAAGCTAACCAATGAACACTGCACAACGCCCACCAGTACTGTACTGCTGTATACCCTACAAATACAAAATCCACTAATTAATTTTGTAAATTGAAAATAAAACTGTGCAGCTTACCTGACTACTTCGCGTCCTAGTCGGTGAGTTCCCTTCCTTGACGAACTATTTATTTAAATGTACTTGTGTTCAACAATTTGTTGTAGACTCAGATCGGAAAAGTAGGTCTTGCAGTTCACACGTAGTGGAGTACGGACTGGGGAATGGCGTCCCCATTTCTATTTTTGCTGGGACTGCACGTAGGGCGTGTGAATGCATATGCGTCGTGGGGGATTGGGTGAACATTTGGGGGTGCACCCACCTCTGCTCATTGGATTCTTTACTCAATGGTTGCACTTATAATTAAAATTAACTCGAATTGAATGTACAACCTAAACTATTTGGGTTTGGGATTGCTTTTGGTAAATGGCAAATAGGAAATTTTGGGAAAGTAGCTTTGCAATTTTTACAATTAAACCGGTTTACTATGCTTGCGTTGGGTGCTAACTAGTTAAAGACCAACTTGGAATTTGAGTTTATCTCTATTAAGCTATTTCATTAGAGTAAATGTTTGAATGAAGAATGAATGTTTCAGCACTAGAACCAGACCCACACGTGTATTCGGCATTTGCTTCAACAACGCTGGCTGAGTGCAACAATTACCTAATATTTGAGCCACTGCCGAATCCGCTCCCAGTGACAGTCAAAATTATGTTGCAAGCTGAAGGTCGTAATTTAATTGGAATTGGCATCTCATGTAATCGTCGTCCGTTTACCATTTCTTTGCCACATATATATTGCCATTTGCCCTCATATTTGAAAGGAATGTGGTACGTTTGCGTAATTCGTAACGCTTCTTTAGTTCAGCTAAGCATGCAGGTTTGGCTTATTTATGGTGTAAACATAGCATAGCTAGCCGCACAGATGCATTGGATTTTGCAAATTTGCAACTGGGCTAAATCTGCTTCTCTTGAATCCAATCTTACAGCATGCTGCAAGAAGTTGGAAACAATGCAGACATATTCCGTTCGAGTCGATTTCACGGGTCAACAGGCTTACTGTATGTTGTCAACATCGTGGACTCCAGCCTCTACACCATGCTCAAACAAATTACAAGTACTGAAACAATTACAATTTTTGGAATAATCTTGCAACCTGCTAGCGAATTGTCTAAACAATTTGAGATAATCTCCATCATCTTGGTTTACTTGAGAGGTCATGGCCGACTAACCTAAAACCTACGAACCTACAATTCTTTATTGGACATTTTAAAATTAATTTGTTCTACCTAACATTACATTTTACATCATTATTCTTTCAAAGGAAATAAATAAATACACTTGTTTAGAGGCAAGTTGTTAGCTACATTTTCCCGGAATGTAATCTATTCCAACTGGCTGACAAACTAATCATTCACTTAGATTCTCAAGTTAGAAGACGATAAAGGAAATGCACACTTCGCATCTGCCAATTTCTCGGGAATAAATCCGAAGTCTGATAAGTTTCTCAGGATAAACGGGAACTTTGGACGAAGTCTTGGCTTAAAAACTGGAGGCGAACTTATCGTCACAGAAATTAGTCAAATCCCTGTTCAAGTTACAAGTGCAGTGGTCTCTTGTGTTTGCGTGGATGATTGGGAGATTTTGGTAATATGATATTAATTTAATTGCAGTACTACTCGTCTTTTTTGCTTACTGTCGTGTTATGCTAAAGAAAATTGTGTGGCGGATTTTTATATTCAGGAAGCTAATGCTGAGATTGTTACGACTTCTCTACTAAATCAGCTGAGAGTAGTCTATCCTGGGTTGAAGTTTCCATTCTGGGTAACCAAATCAATGACCATCAATTTAAAAATTGGTATGCTTTTATCGAAATACACAAACTCAATCCATTCCTATAACTATAAAGTCCAACTTAAAAATTTTAGACAAAATTGAACCCGAAGCAGAATTTGGAGTCCTCGACTCCTCATCGGAAATAATAATTCCGTCTCATTGCAAATCCGGCAAACTCGAATACCATTTCAATAAAGGGACTCCCAAGACTACGATTACATCCAATCACCTTATTCACCTCTGACTCAAACTATGTTGTTCCAAGCGTTTCGCTGCTGCTGAACAATATTCGCCACGCATTTACTTATAAAGCAGGACTGGGTGAGCTATTGACAGCAGAACATATTGACGACCGGAATTCTTATTTCTTTGCTACTATTTTTGAATTAAAAAATAACAAGAAGGAATGTCCTGGAACTTTGAAAGTGTTTCTCCTCGACAATTTGGATGTGGGTGAAAGTGTACTGAATAAAAGTTTTCCATTAACAAACCCGCCTGCGTTATACATTCACCCGGTGCTAGCAGAAATCTTTCAAAACTCATTCTCTTGTAAATCCACAATTTCATTGGAACAGTCAACACCACAAGAATTCTTTGAAACGGAAAACAAATATTCGCCGATACAATTTAACGATGAAAACAATTCTGCCCGGTCAAACCTATTGTTCGCCGGATTTGAACCTTTAGTCGAAGAGGGGATTAATTTTTTAAAGGCGTCCCTCTCCATTGGAAATATTCGACAAGGCTTTGTTGGCCCTGGATTTGGAAATCTGCTGATTCAAGGCAAGTCACAGTTTAATTGCTTAAACGTTCGGTTTTCCCTTTGTAAACTCGGCGGATCTGGGGCATGGCCAAAGAAATAAACTGATTAACGAATTCAGGCGAATTAGATATCTTTTTTATAATTTTGCACTCGGCATTTAACTACTATTTATGTGCAAAGTAAGGGCAGTTCAATTTTTGATTTATTTAGGCAATTGCTTTCTAGCAAAAACTAATTTCATAACCTCACTCGCTTTATTAATTTTCAGGAAAAGAAGGAAGCGGGAAAACTTCACTATCATCCCGCCTGGTTGCGGAGTTTTCTGAACATCCATTCCATGTTCACCACGAAATAGTTTCTTGTCCAATGTTACGAGGCAAGAAATCTGAAAGCGTGGAAAAACACTTGAAAGCGGTTTTAGATAGAGCAACAAAGTTTCAACCCTCCATCGTATTCTTGGACGATCTGGATGTTCTGGTTCCTTCTATTCGTACAGAACAGCAAAATTTGGCTGAAGAATTTCAATGCTTGAGGTACATTTTACTAAATTTACTTCTCCCGTCTCTCATTTCCTTTAGAATTTAAATTGATTTTTTTGCGTTACTCCATCACAGAGTATCTGAAGCCTTGCTGGATTGTATTTTCCAATTCGAAGGCCAACAGATTGTTTTCATTGCAACAGTCATATCTACAGATACGCTCAATCCGTATTGGAGAAGTCGGCAAGGGTTTCATTTTTTCCAAAAGTGTGTTCACATTCCACCACTATATCAGGTGAGGAAATTTTGTATTATTGCAGTTTTATTTGTATTCAAATCAACTCGAAGAAAGACTTAAATTCTCAAGACTTAAATACTCTTTTGTTATGCGTTCACTTTTTCAGGAGGACAGATTAAAAATCTTTCGGCTGTGGATTCAATACTTGACTACTGCAGGTCCTGAGAAAGCGATGGATTTGAATATGAAGATTGAACCCTGTGATAGTGACGATTATTGTGAAACCAATGATGTCAAAAAACTATCCAACTTGTCTGAATCAATGAAAGAATCCTTAAAGAATATTCGCGACGAATTTGCTTCACCAAGGATGATTAAAAGAATTGCTGAAAAATGGGCTTTGCAATTATTTGACAATGAAAGGAGTGAGTTCCTGTGCTCCTTGGATACACACAGTGATTTGCAATTTAAAAGAATTATTATGGACGAGATTGAAAATGCGGGAGGACCTGTCGAGGACGCCATGCACGGAAAAATTACCTGGGGACAAGTTGGCGGGTTAGACGTTGTGAAGAAAGAATTGACAAAAGTTCTTGAATGGCCGATCAAGGTGAAGCCACTACAGCACTAACCAATTACTAATTTAGTTAAACTAGTAATTTTTAGCGATTGATAAATATTTACAGTACCCAAAGCTGTTTGAGAATTCCCCAGTGAAGCTTCCATCTGGGATTCTATTGTAAGTCTGAAAGTTCTGGACGTAGGGCGTAACACAATTCTGCAATTTAATTTATTGCGCATGGAATTTGTTAATAAATTAATACATAATTCACGTCTTACCATTTGTAATTTTAGTTACGGGTTTCCTGGTTGCGGGAAAACATTACTGGCAATGGCTATTCCGTCAATTGTCAACGCTAAATTTATTCACATAAAGGTAAATGTTTTTTTTAACTCACACTGACACTAAAAAGTGAATAATATCAGAACACGAGGAGACATGAATTGGAAACCGCATGCGCATGTGCTAAGAACAAATCAAATAATTAACTCCTGGAGTTCGTTCCAAGGAATGGCTTTCCAGCTTAAATGTTCAAATCTCAGTTTTCCAATAAATGTTGTAAATTAATAAATTGCAAATTGGCAAATTGTTTTGTTTAAAGAATGATTGTACTTTTAGGGTCCAGAACTTCTTTCCAAATATATTGGTGCCAGCGAGCAGTCTGTGAAAGATTTATTCCAAAGGTAAACAAAGCAATACAGTAATTTTATATTAGAAACGTATTCAACTCAATCATTTCCCATACTCTGCCAAACTCAATTAATTTCTAATTTCAGAGCAAAGGAGTCCAAGCCTTGCATTCTTTTCTTTGACGAATTTGACAGTTTAGTTCCGCGGTAAGTGCCATTCAAATTCAATAGAGCTTAATTTATTCCCTGTGCTTTATCAACCATGCACATTTTAATTGCCATCTACGCGATTTATCACTTGATTCACAAGTCGTATGCATTGTTGTATCAAAAATGGAGTCATAATACAAGGATAATACCGAAGGGGTAACATTTATTGGATGAGTGAAAGGGGTGACTATTCCTTCTATTTTTCCCATTGAATCCGTTTCGGCTCTTATAATAAATACATACATAGAATGCGAGATGGAAGGACAGGGGAATGGATTTCTATTCTTCAACTGATGAATCAAGCGGAAGGTACATTGTTGTGGACACATTGTATCCATCCATTGCATTATCGCAACTAAGGCGCATGGTGTGTGTGTGTGTGAAAGGCAGAAAGGGAGGACTCCACTCGCATGGGATTTATGAATCGAGACTTAATGAAGGAGGCGGACTGGAGGGACTATCATTTCCAACACAAAAATGACACAATGACTTATTATTTATTATGAAGGACCAAAAGCGAAACGAACCGACATGGGCCAACCGACCGAGACTCACTCCTCGTCATTTATTTTCACACCTTTGTCCACACACTTTGTTGTGCAAATCGTTGGGCTTTTTACTTCATTGGAAAACATGTTGGTTGTGTCCAGTCAGTCAGTCTCCAACTCCAAGGAGGATGACGGTGATTGTTCCCATTGTTCGCAATCACTTGATGTAAATGCACAATCATAATATAATGGATCCTCCCAGTCCAATCTTACCTTTTCTTGGCATCATCTCGGCCATGTTCAATTAATGGTAATGGTAGTTTGTGGGTAAACTTGTGGTTAAACAAGACGGAGCATTGTGTACAAGATAATCAAATGCGGAGAAAAAGGAATGGGCTATGTTCACATTTAGGATTTAAAAATTAGTTGCTCAGAAGTCTTATTGTTGACTAATGTAAAATTTCTTTTAAATCCGTGGATGCACATGTTGAACTTATTGAGGAATTTAGAAGAATTTGAAATTCAAACTTGTACATACAGGCGAGGCCATGATTCAACTGGAGTCACAGATCGAGTTGTTAATCAATTTCTGGCTGAAATGGATGGAGTGGAAGGTGGAATGGGACCAAAAGTTAGGTGAGTAGTTTTGTAATTTCTTACTTTTCGAGGCTTGAAGATGAAACATATTGAGTGGTAGAAGTTGAGGATGATTATATTTAGATTTAACCGGAACTTCCAAAACACTTACATTTGTATTGATTTCTACCGTATTAAACCACAATGAGTATTCATCAGGTTCCTCTGGCGTACGGTTTTGCAATCTTACCTGAAATTCTTCATTCGTTTCAGAATTCCTGTAATCTTATCTTTTAATATTTCAATTCTTTCTTCATAAATTAAATACGTAGCTAGACTACCTGATTCATGGATCCCGGCGTTCCAGTACTTGATTGCATATCCTCCACTTTCATTTTTTTAAATGGCGAAGAAATATTAGGTGATGATGGTCTATCCATTTTCAAGTAGTTCGACAAAACTTGCAATGGACACACTTTTTGGTTTGGTTCACTTTGCAATCACAGGTGAACACCCCCAAAGAGATTTACATGGCATTTGATATCAGCAGTCTAAATCTATTTACATGCAAAATGATTTCTTGCTTCGTATGCTCTCTTTCTCCATTGCATCACATATATTTTCAAATGCTTTTTAGGACGACTGCAAATTCAAGTAACATTTCTTCCCCCAAATTCCGAAAAGTCATTTGTGCATACAAGTTGCAGGTTGTACCCGTAATTCCGACGCCTCATTTTGAAAGTACAGGTTCAAAACGTATTTGCATTAAGATGATAATTTTGCACATAACATGGGTGCATTCCATTACCTTACATTTAACTTTAAAACTGGAATTGCTTTCGCTTCAGACCTATTCAACTATTACTCGTTTGATTTTGTATACTGACTTTTTGACTTTGATTTGCTTATTAAAATGTTTACTAAATTCTAATTAATTTTTTGTGACAGCTTGATTGCGTGCACGTCAAGACCTGACCTCATCGATCCTGCCATTCTGAGGCCAGGGCGATTGGACAAACATCTTTTCTTTCCACTACCAACAAAGGTGGGTTGAGAGCTTATTTCCTTTAATTTAAATTTAGTTTTTCTGAACACTAAAAGGACACACTATAAGTATAATTTATTGTAAAGTGTACACTAATTATTCCAGTTGTAAATCATTTTCTTAATAAGTAATGGCTAATAATTTTTAGGAGGAAAGGGTGAAGATTTTGAAAAGGCAAAGTGAGAAGTTGAAATTGTCTGCTTGGGATGACGAAGACTGGGTATTTTAATTAATCACAATTTCCATTGATTATTTATTTAATAATGAATTAAAATACACTCACATACATTTATTTCATAGGATTTAATTGGGCGTGAAACAGAGGGTTTTACTGGTGCTGATTTGCATTCCCTCCTCTATTCAGCTCAAATGGGGTCTATTCAGGAGCACCTTGGTTAGTCACTTTAATACAATGCGATTGTCGCACTGCCGTCGCAGCGGCAGGCATTCAGGACCCTTCCTTTTCATTCTTTCCTAATTATTGATTGCATTTTTATTTCATCGTTATTACATTCATTTCACTCTTCATGTATGTACATCATTCACTTCACTGGGTTTGATTCAACCCTCGAGTTATCCAATAAATTCGCCCCTCCCGTGCCTTTTACATGCATGCTATCCGCCAGGTTTTGGATGCTTACTTCGTTGCGTTGATTGGAAAGAAATTAATTTAGGCTTGTCATCCTTGCTAATGAATGATTTCACATTTCCTTCCATGCAAAACAATATTTAGGTGCACAGTGCACTGGAAAGGTGAGCATAGGATATAAAATGCAGTGTAATTCTTTTCTAAATTAGTTTGTATTTTTTTTCTTCATTTGATTCAATTTAGCGTGTATTATTAAACCACAAATTTGCAAATCCTCGGACCACCAGAAAATGAATTCGCCGCTGCGCTGCGCTGTTTCATTTTGTTTCATTATTGTACAAGGGGTTTGTGTATGATATTTTCTTAGGTAAACTTCAACCTAATGAATCTTCACTTGCCGGGAATGAAAATCCGCAGATGGTAAGCAATAACTAAGCTCTTTATTATCTTTTCTCGTATAATCAAGGGGCACTTGAATGGAAGTTTGGAAGTTTAGTTGTGTACTCTCATTATGAAGTAATACGTTGTGCTTCGTTGAGAGCTTTTGCCTATGTAGCGTTGCGTGGGTGCATATGTAATACTTGTATTTAGTTGGACCCGACTCTTTAATTACGGCACATCTCAAATACAAAATCAGGAACTCCGCTACGGCTCAGACTTAATTAATTTACAAAGTAGTCAATAAAGATTGCTTCAAGTTCTGAATGGCACTTGGAGTCCAGTATTCACTCATTATTTCCATCCAATAAAAACTATAACGTTAACACTAGTACCATCTATAATATTACCCTATCTCTTTAATGTCATATGATTTAGATTACTGCAAGGCGTTCAGGTCCAGAACAAGGAATAGTGATAACAATTGAGCACATGCGAAATACATTGGCCACATTTCAACCATCCCTACACGGAAAAGAACTGAAGAAATTCCAATCAATGTAAGAATCAGATTTTGTGTGTTATTATTACCCTTTTTCAGCTTGTCAATTGTTTGGAATATTATTTCTTTGCACGGCGCCGTTTCAAGCCCCACACGGGTTTAATTCCTGATTATGTATTATCTTGGAAGATTCCTATTCAAAGGAAACTTTTCAACTTATTTGTATGTTTGTAGATATGAGGGCTTTTCCTCCCTGAGAAATGGGAGTTCATCCGAGAAAAGAGGATCGGAATTGCCATCAATGAAGGGGAAAAGAGCAACGCTTGCATAAAACTTCAAATCACATATTCCTATAGCCTGCCGCAGTGTTCATTTGCATATTTACCCGATCCCAGCTGTGACAATAATAAATAGAAAAGAGGATGTGGGATGAAGCCGTTCTGAGGACATTTGGCGAGGGCATTTCAATAGGAAACTTTCAAATCCACTACCCCAGCTTTCATCGTAGTTCCAACTCCTCAACATGTTATCTGTCATTATACCAATTTTCTTTGTAGAATCCAATAGAAGATTTTGTAATGAAGGAATAAAGTTTTGAAAAGTTTACACATTCTTTTGCATTGTAACTTTGCTTCATTTCCTACAAACTTTGGAGGATATGTAAAACAGACTCATTAATTTTCAATTCAAGTACTTCACAAGGTTTACTTGTCCCTGTCTGCGAGTATTGTAAGAAATCAGACTGTCGTAAAATGAGGTGCTATTTTTCCCGGGATATGTATGGCGCATGGGTTTTTTTGTTATGAAAATGAAGTATGCAGTTGTCCGAATGTTCTCCCCATTGCTTTGTACAATAAAATTAACCATACTATTGCGGAAATTGAAGGAAATGACTGGAACCTTGAATTTAGCAAAAGCAACAATTGCAAATAAAAATGATATTCCAGGCCGATACGGAAGGGGAACAAAAGTGTGAAATAGTTGACTGTTACTCTTAACGAGTTAGGTATTTGATGGAATGACTTGTGAACTTACAAATCATTTGTTACACAGCGGACACTGTTATTGTGGACATGAATGCGGGTTCAAATTTGAGTCATTTGTGACAATACTAACATGTGAAGGAACCATCAATCACAATTATGATGACTGCTTTGCTCTTCCTTTCTCCTTTGTCATTAACAACTATTCATTTCGCCGATCCCATTCTTCTCTCTTAAAAGGCATTACCTTCGGGTCTATTATTGAACATTTAATAATACGTTGCTACACATTAATTCTGTATAAGATGCTATCAGCATACCATCCTCATAATGTGAGCTGTAGAAAATAAATACTTAGAAATTTAAAGCACTGATAGCAAGTCATCTTAGGTAAAATCTATTTCATTAAACTGATTTGCTTATGTTTTAGTGGAAAAGTAACCGACACTAAAATTATCGCTGTCAGTTTTTGTTTTCCAGTTTTTTTTGTGAACGACTATGTTCGGCTGTACACAAAATCAAACTGTGAAAACTGTCCTCACGTACCGCCAACAATGGACACAGTATGGAATGAGGAGTT